>JAEANM010023712.1:0-11308 GCA_017656035.1 Myanophis thanlyinensis
CCCCCTCCCTCTCTCTCTCTCTCTCTCTCTCTCCACCTGTAGGAGTGTCCTTGGTTCCAGGAGAAAGTATTTTATTTTGGCTACAAAACCCCAGCTATCTCTATTCCACCCTCCCTATCTCTTAGGGTGTGACAACACCGTGTGGTGTCCAGTGTGGCAACACCGCAGCTTCAAAATGGCTTTGGTCAGGTCAGCATCAGGGCTGACAGTATGCTACCACTGTTCAATCTGATTTTTACTGTGATCATACTTCCAAAGGACTGGGCAACTTCTATCTGCCATATTTCTTTTATGGCAGTGAGCCTTCACGAACTTAGAAGAGATATAAACAGAGATGAGGTTGACCCTTTGATGTGTAACATAAACATTTCTGTCTCTTTATTTTGGGCTGAAATAATTTAGAAATAAAATTAAACCCATTGGAAGAAGAGTATGTTGTGCCTCAACGGGCAGCTTAATGTATAAGGCAACCAAGTTAGCTTAAAAGAGTGGATATTATTTAATATCTAATACTATCTTTGTCATCTTCTTTTGTCCTTTATTTATTTTAAAGATGCAAATTGCCTCTGTGTGAATCCTTTGAAAGGAAATTCTGTCACTCCATAATGAGGTGCTTAGGGTAGTCAATAACTTAATCACTTCAGATACTCAAAACATAGCAGAGCTACCCAAAGAATCTACCTGCTGCATCTGCTAATCAGGAAAGAGGACAGACCAGTAATTTGACCAAAACAATATAAAACATTTTACATTTTTCTCCTCTATGTTTTTGTTCCAAAACTTTCTATCTGAAAAATTTTAGACTTCTAAGAAAAGTGCTATGATTTAAATGTTAACCGTGTTGAATGAAATTGGCAATAATAACCTTTTTTTACATATACTCAAAACCAAAACAGAACAGTACAAAACCCCTTCTTATAGGCTGACATACAGGTATATGGGGGAAAGGGACTGTGCTTGTGATACCACTACTCCAAACATAGAAGAGAACAATACATTACTTTTTGTAGAACAGCTCCAGTAACAAAGCAAGATTTAAAATATAATAGTGATTTTTTTAAAAAAATGTAATCTAAACACCAGCTATTGAAATTCCCCATAAGAAAACAGCAGTGACTGCCAATAATATTCATATATGTCCAAAACCCAAAGACAGATTAAATTTCACTTGCCAAACACATTCTTTAAAAATGAAATATCCTGCTAGCTTCCAAAATGTTATCAAAGGAGGAGGAGAAGTAGTGAGCCTCTTTACAAAGAAATTCTAGAAGAAGAAATCAGACAATGCTGATCAAATCACTACAGTCCTGTATTTTTCGTTTCCTTTTTTGCCTTTCCTCCCCCAGAGATCTGGTCTGTGGAAATTTAATTCTAATTTAGTTTAATTTAATTTTGGAATGAAAGGTAATTTCAGCTGCTGCCTGTACAATGCACAAAGGCAGAACATTATATTAAACTGTTCAAGTTTCCAGCATTTGTATTGTAAACGTCCTTCTTTCAGGTTTTGCCTTTTCTATGACTAAAACTCAGAAATACAGAGGCAGAGCACAGAACTGAATAAATTACCAAATGTACATCTCTAATGGTGAAAGCAGCATGAGATTTAGTAAATGGAGAGTGGCAAATCTCTACCACAAGAGGTAGTCACAAGGGATTTGACCTATTTAAGGACTAAAGCTTAATTATTATTCTTAATGGAAAGGGGAAAATATGAGGTAAGTTTTGTAGCTTTCTTTTTTTTTCTTTTAATAGGGTAGACAAGAGGGATTTTAATATTAAAAGGGCATGGGAATGTCCCTATTTAACTTTTTTATCTACAGTATCTAAATGAGCTTCAGTTGCTTGTTTCAAGAGATCTAGCCAGATTTCAGCAGTGTAATTTTGAAGGATATATGAGGCTGAGAAAATAGACGTCAGGGAATTTATTGAAACCCACCAGATACCCATTTTGTCTATGGACCACATATATTGTTTTCTTCTAAAGTTATATACTATATAAGAACACTGGTGAATTGGAGAAAGGCACTCCTATGCAGTACAATACAAACATCATCACTAAAATGAAGCTTTGACATTGGTTTTGTCAATCAGATAGATATGCTATTATAAAATGGCGGTGATAGCAAGAGCAAGAATTCTTAGTCTTATATACCACTTCACAGTGCTTTACAGCCCTCTCTAAGTGGTTTACAGAGTCAGCACATTGCCCCCAATAATCTGGGTCTTCATTTTACTTCCTCATTCCACCACCACATTTCCTTATCTTCTTTCTTCCTTCCAGATGACACACTTAGCACCTTCCTACCTGTCTCCCTGATCACTTCTGCTGTAGTTTCCCAGTCATCTAGGAGTTCTTCCTAACCACCCAAAGCCTGTCTGGATTCCTCACATCACTCTTCCTTTTGCAACTTTTGCCATTTGGTCTTCTTCTCTATCTTTCCTCTCCCTTCATCCCAACTCTCAGAGTCATCCTACACACCATCATCCAATGCTGTCTGGTTACACTCTCTCCTACCACCACTTTTCTCACTCAGATTACTTTGTCTACATAGAATGTAGTCTACTGCATACTCCTACCTCCACTCTTACAGTATATGTAACTCTGTGTTCTTCCGTCTTCTGGAAATAGGTGTTAACTACAACCTTTTCTATCCTCTTAGAAAAGTCCACCACCATCTGTCCTTCTAAGTTCCTTTCTTTAACACCAAACGTGCCCATTACCTCTTCATTGCCTTTGTTAACCTCACCAACATGCCCATTGAAATCTGCTCCAATCATCACTTTCTTCCCTCTGGGAATACTGTCAATCTACAGTAACTCACTCCAGAATCTCTCCTTCTCTTCTAACTCATACCCTACTTGTGGAGAATAACCACTGACTACATTCAACATTACCCCTTCAATTTCCAACTTCAAACTGATCACCCTGTCTGACACTCTTTTCACCTCTAAAATATTTCTCATGAGCTCCTCCTTCAGGATCATTCCTACCTCATTTCTCTTCCTATCCACACCATAATAAAACAGTTTGTATCCCCCTCCACTTTGCTATTCTTCCACCTGGTCTCCTGCCCACACAGTATATCTACCTTCCTTCTCTGCATCATGTCTGCCAGCTCTCTACCTTTCCCTGTCATTGTGCCAATGTTAAGCATCCCTATTCTCAGACCTATACTCTGCCTTTCCTCTTCTCTGTCTACAAATCCTTCTGCCTCCTCTCCTCCTTTGACCAACATTAATCCAATTTCTGCCAGCTCCCTGTAGGTCAACAGCACTGATGACAGTCATTGTTCATCCAGGCCTCAACCAATCTGGTATGGAATTAACATTGATGATTCACATGTTTAAATTTGGCATGTTTTTACACTGGATGCCCTTCCTGATGCAACCCTCTCTATTTATTCTGGCTTGGGACCAGCACAGAAATCACTGGCTTGCAACCCATGGCTAGATTATCACTGTTTCTTATGGATATCAGGTCTTAACTACAGGCATCACAAGAGTGGGGCTTCCAGGTTTCACTCAATTGATGATGCAACATTTGGTTATTTGATTGTAAAACTTGATTAAAGCAATGAACTTGGTGTATAGCCTTGGATCCTTGTTAACCACTTCTCTATTCTTGAAATCGTTAACAAAGACTGATACTTGGGAAATATTTGTATTTCCCTTCCATTTCCCCAGAATTGCACTCCTCCCAAACAAAATGAAACAAAAAGATACTTTATCTGAATTAAGAAAAATGCAATTTGGAAATTTGGATCAACCTGTCATTCTCTAAAAGGCAGACTGATCCAAGGGACATAAGTAATGTTGCTGAACACAACAAGACTAGTTTTGAAGGGGAAAAAAAATCTTTTGCAGAAGTTAATGAGGGATAAGAAGGTATTTTAAATTATATTCTCCTGTCATTAAGTATCAAAGTTCCCCCCACCCACATATCCTTTTTTTTTTTATGTTTCTTAAGAAAAAGGGATCTATGCATAGACATGACACTTCCATAATGGATTTTTCAGCCATGTCTGCTTTTCAATTGAATGAAGAAGAAAAAAAAAAACTTTTTGCATTATACTGAATTGAACATTTAAACATTCTCATGTTTTGTCTTTTTGAAACTGGGATTACTTATACTGAACAACTTTCATTTCCCCAAAATTTCTAGATTATCTAAAAGTATATTGGGATCTAGAAAGTCATATGTCTGTTATAAATACATGTTATCGGAGACCTGAAGTCTGAACAGAATATTTCCAAAGTTCTATTGTGTTTTCTTTGAATATGATGTTTATATGCAGAATTATTTCTGGTTTTCAAAATGGGTATTTACAAATTAACTTGCTACCTTTTCCAATCATAGCAGAACTACTACTAGACTGACATGAACTAAGGAATGAGCTAGGAATATGCAGTTCCTTAGTAATGTAGTTGTCAGAAATTTTGCTTGTTTTCTAAATCTAAATTTCAATGTTGCTCAGAGAAATAAAATCTTGGTTAAAGGAAATTGAGTGCCCTATGTCCTTAAGTCCCACTAAAATACATGGACTTGGCATTGTTTCTTTGCTGTGTCTATATCTAGAATTCCACAAAATAAGGTTTACTAGGGTAAGATTTGGATTCCTGATATCATCATCTATTTTGAATTCAGGGATATAAAAACTATAAACATTATAAATATTTATTTGTAAATAAAGGGCTTGTCTGTAGTTCTACTACCCAGAAAATTGAGTTTTCTGATAGATATCAAGATAAATATTGCTTTGTATTTTATTAAGAATCATGAGAACAGTTGGATAGATAAGATAGTCACAACTGCTCTGAAGTTGTAATAAAGCAATCTAGTCTTTTAAGTTTCGCACAGTATCCTAAGTTATCTAAAATTACTTAGAACACATATAGCACACCTCCTGCTGGGACATTTAATATGGATTGTAAAAGCAAGTAGTAGTTAAACTAATTGTAAAATATATTTACTGAATTTAAGGTACCTTATAGAAGACCCAAATCTGAAACTACTTCAGCATTTGAGGCAATAGGGATTAAACAAATACTTTAAGAAGTGGGCTGTTGTTAATCTATTTTAAGGACTGTGCAATACGCCCCTTCAATTTTGGAAAGGCCTGTTGCCTAGACAACTGCAGGAACAATCGTAATTTGGATGGTGTCTATTTTAAAGCATGATAGGTAAGAGCAGTTTCCAATGTTAATAGTTAAATGTTCCAAAATATTTGTTTGTTTAAGCAGACTAATAGCATTAGGGAACATGTGACAGTAAAGTTTGATTTAGGGGCAAATCCTTGTAGTGCTATTGCTTCCAGGAACTAGTTGGATCCAGCAAAATCATCCAATAATTCTATTCTTGTTAGATTGTATAACTGTTGTAAATTGCTTTCAGAGTTGATTTAGTCTTTTAAACTAAGCTCATAATAGTTTGCTAAATAAAAATGTACGAGGGTTGCAATCTGCTGAGGTATATTAATGGAAGTGACTGGAAGCCTGAAATTAATGGGTGTTTAATTTAAATATATGTGTATTTCCTTCTTATCCTTTCACAATATATATCTCTTGTCTTTTCTTGTAATCCATGTTTTCGCCCATATGTTTCTTACTGCCATTCATTCTGTGTCATTCTCTTTTCTCTATACCCTCTACATTTTTAGCAAACTTCTGTCCTGTAATCAACTTGAACCCTCAGCATGAGGTTTTCTATCTAGATAAATATGTTCAGCTACACAAATGACCACTTCACTTTCTTTGCAGAAACTGGGCAGTCATCAGCATATTCTTGCTATCGCACCAACAAAAAGAATCTGAGAAAAAAACATTTATGCCTCCTACTGCAACTAAAGAAAAAAAGCATCTGAATTAGTTCTAAAAACTTCAGGTCCTGAGCTTTTGAAAGAATTTATTTCTCAGATACTTTTTTTTACACATTTTGATAGCGAATCCATCCCCATTATCTAGTAATGATCTTTTATCATTTCCTTTATTGCTTAATTGCAACAGTTTGTTTGTGCTTTAGACATAGAAGTTTTCTAATAAACGGCCATGATTTCAGTTTTTATTAACTTCGTTCCTTTAAATTGCTTCATAGGTGATTGACAAGCTACTTATTATTAATGTAGCTCTTTTCTAGCTGCATTTCAATGAAAACTTAATTGCATACTCCAACCTGCCATCTTCACTCTGACAGAAAATTATGTCCTGGACATGAAAACAAGAGGCCATTAGAAACTGACAGCTTTTGTCTCTCTGAGGTTTGAACTGGACGGTAAAGAAGGAGCAGGAGGTTGTAGGTGATGTACTTTGACAGTCAATATTGCACTAGAGTGACAGCAATAAATTATAGGAAAGCCTATTAATAATCAAGTCATGCAGAATGGTTACTGGATGCCAAGTATTTTGCAGTATAAAAATAGCAGTCTGGTGGTGAAGACATTTCTTCTTTACGGGAATATTAGTACATACTTTAATTTTTGTAGTTGATGTTGAAGGAAATATCCATTCCTAACTTCTTTGTGGACAGTCATTTTCTATAAACTTATAACTATCATGTATTGGGCCATCTGACCAAGCATTGACCTTAGCTATTTAGATGTCAACATCTGGTTATTCAAAGTACTGAAAACAAAAAGGCCATGCCGATGTTCTTATTATGAATTATTCTATCAGAGGTCTCTTACAGGCAGGTCAGACCAGATCAAAATAGTGTGATGTGCTCAATTTAGGAATAATTTATTGGTGCCTTATATTATGTTAAATAATAGAACTCTTTAAATTATTGAAATGTGTCTTCAGTCCCTTATAAAGGATGTAAGACAGATTACTGTTACCTGGTGTTCTCCGAAAGCATTGGAATTAAAACTGTCTGAATTTCCAGCCAACCTAACCAACTGGAGAAAGCAGAGAAAAGACCTTGAAGGACAGGGAAAAAGAGTTGCAAGACAACAGTCAGATAAAACAGAACTTAGTCTGGGGCAGAAATGTAAGGAAACTCTCAAAAAAAAATCCTCCCTAGTTCTCACAAAGATAAAGGGAAGGAAGGTGGAAGTACTTTGAGACTTCTGTTTCTTTAGAATAAAAGTAGCCCTAATCTAGATGTGACTTTCTTTGATCTACCCTCAAGGGCTGACACCAATGCTTTGGCTAATAACTTGGGATGTTGCAGCCCCATCACTTCAGGAGGTTGCTAGATGGGGAGTTTGCAAGAGAAAATGGAACAATCCTATTGAATCAAATTTTCAGATCAAAGACTTCTCCATCTCACACTTCCAAGCAGTGGAGCAATCTTGAAATGTATGGTGATGAGCATAAGATACTTTATTTGAAGCAAGCTGCCAGTTGATGTGGATGTGAATCCTGCCAATATTATGTAACTTGATACACACAGATTCTACTACCTAAAGTAAAGCACAAAGGCAGATGAATTGCCTTCTGTACACACAATTCAGCACTGAAGCAGACAACTTTGCAACTGACCAACTCCAATGACATTAAAATTGGTATTCCTCAGGGAAGATTACCATAGGACTCTGAACATTTCAAAATAATTCCCAAACTATTTATTAGAAAAGATATTAAATTATATTTAATTTCCTATTTCTTCCTCAAAGGTAATAAAATGTCTATAAAGACAAGGAAAGAAGTCTGGCTATGGAAGGAAATATCTGATGTCAGAATTCTTCACTGTTCTTTGCTGAAATCATTTTAACCATTATACCATAAATAAAAATGTGCCTTGGTGGTGGGCACAAAGATCAGGATGGATTTGTCCTCATAGAATCCAAAATTTTGTCTTTTCCCACAGCATGGCTCCAAAATGATGGATCTATGTCAGACTCGGAGCTGTCATAGATTAATTAATTTCAACTTCAGTCAGTTGGAGAAAATCTAGAAGAGAGTGAAAAATAATTTAATTTAATATCAATAATTTCTATACCGCCCCATCTCCCAAGTTTAAGAAAGGAAAAAAAAATCAACACAATTTCTCTTCCTCCTCTTTTACTTTGCTGGCATGAACAGCACTGCTGGACTTCTACTTTATCTTCCTGAGCACTCAGCGGTAAATATAGCTAGCTAGCTAGCTAGACAGACAGACAGACAGACAGACAGACGGATGTGGAAAAAGTTTGCAATTTTTATACAAACTTGAATATAAGATTAAGATTTAACAACAGCTCTAAAGGTAGTAAAAATGTATTCAAGCAATAGCAAAGAGTGGAAGAAAGTCATATACAGCTGTGATAGGAGAGGGTGATGTAGTGGAATGTAGTTTGCATTCCCAGAACAGGGGGACTGCTTTCCACAGCACAAAGAAGCAGACCTTGGAAAGTTTGATCACCAGAAAAAGGGTTAAAATTGCTCCCTCCAGCTTCCAGATTATATCTGTAATTATGCAAATAGTTGCTTTAGTCTGGGCAAGATCCAGTCTATAGAACAGCAAGGGAAACTAATTTTAAGTAAATCCACATTTATTCTAATTTCTTGCAGTCTGATAAGTATACAGCAAGTCTAAATCATAATTGGAATATGGGTGGTAAAATTTTGAATGTCTTTATGCATTGTACTGTATAAATATTCCAAAAGATTAACTAGTCAGGAAAAATAGACATGGGAAAATTGAGACTGGGAATAAATAATATTGCTATCAAATACAAGATGAGAATATGGAATTTTAATTAAATTATCTCAAGAAATAATTAATGCACAATCCCAGCAGAAAAGGGGGCATTCTGATTAAAGTTTAGTACCTTGAACATTTTTTTTGCAGAGTCTAGGTTACCAGCTTGTTATACTGTATTTGTTAAATAAACAAGATTACTTTTATTATAATTCAGCAGCATGTGACATTTATTTCAGCAGTAGATCTCAAATGAGCTCAAAGAACAGCTTTAGGGCTGAACAGTGATGGTATAAATATAAAACGGAGGCAAACAGACAGATTTCCTCACTATATCACAGAGACACACATTTGTGCCTTTGCCAACAAAGCAAGCTTTATATATGCCAGTAGAATGTCCTTTTAAAATTGTGACCTTATGAGCCACTGCCATTCTCAGTTCATCTGATGAACAGATGATCTCACTCTGTATAGTATGGAACTTTAGATGACTAATCCCTTGACACACCTACTCTTTCAAGATGTCATTTGGCACTACAAGGAAAATCAAGTGTCTCATTCTAATCTAGTTAGTTTTAATGGGATGAAATAATTTCTTTGAATCCCAAGCACAAGTAAGTTCAATTGACTGCAAGTTGAACTTCCTATCAATTAATTTATGTGATTCAGAAGGATCTTAGGACCACTTTATATAATAAGCAGAATCAAACACCAAAGTTTTTGAGGGAGAGCTAGGCTTCCATGTTTAAACAGTCTCAGTTCTAGGAACATAGAAAACTAGTATAGTGGATTGGATGGACTCTTAATGCAGGAAATATAGGCTTATGAACTGATTTTTCTGATTGTATCTTTTACCCTTAGTAGATATGCAAAAAAGGATGCTTTGAATTGTTTGTACTTCAACAACTGAAAAGCTGATTTATTTCTCCTTTAAAAAAGAAATAATAATCTTAAAACAGTAAAATGTGATTCAGTGCCTGAGCTGGGACAATGCTAGTGAGAACTGATATTATATGTTTGTGGCAGCATAAAAATCTAATAAAAATAAATTAACTAACTAATAAATAATGCACAATATATGTTCAGCTCTCAGAACTGAAGTTAGTGGCCACTCTCTGGCATTAGAAAAAAAATATTTTTCTAATATAGAGGGTGGACTAGTTTTGTGCTACACTGTGAATCATTTGTTGAAAATAGCAATCTAAGGAAAATTAACAATTGCAACCCCAATAAAATCAGGATGTTAACTGCAACTAAGAACACATCCTCACTGCACTTTCAAACTGTTCATCTATTCTACTCATTGTAGTTAAGTTTACTCTTGAGCTTAAGAAAACAAAAATTCAACAGGTGCAAAAAGATTCAGCCTGAGTTTCAGACTCCTATATCTTCTCATTGGACAACTCTATTCCTACTTAGCCATCCAAATATTCTCACACATGCACATATTCCATATGTGTGTGTACATAGGTTTAACATGCCAATATGTTCAAGTATAATATGTATGCAAAGCTAATTTTGTCACACAATTACAGACAATGTTAAAGCATCAAAATGCACAAATATTCAGGGCGAACTACCAGCTTTAAAATAAAATCCCCATTTTATTTTTTTTTCAATGTGTTTCTTTAAGAGAATATTTTGCTATCTCTTTTATGGGTTATTACAGTTTAACTGAAGATGTGTTGCTCTTGGTTGGAGACTGGAATGCCAAACCTGGGCATATTAAGGAGGAAAACATAGTTGGCATGGGAAATGAATTATAAATTTCTGCCAGTCCAATGATCTCATTGTTGCTATCACATCTTCCAATAATTAAAATAGCATCATTAGATGGACATCATCAGATAGAATACACAAATCAAATTATTGGTAGAAGGTGGTGGAAGAGCTTAGTTATAATACCAAAGATATGACCTAGAACTGACTGGGGAAGAGATAATAAGTTGTTGATGTGTAAATTCCAAATGGATTTCTTCTAAACCAGAAGAAGAAAGCCAACATTTCCATATTATGATCTACTATTTTCAAGGAGAACATCAGGAATCACTTTGAAGTCCTGAATGTCATTGATAGGTAATAGAAGGAACTGTGGAATGAACTTAAAGAATTAATTAATCATGGTTGTGAAAAGTGACTGGCAAAAATGAAAAACAAAAACCCAAGCTTAATGATTGAACAGCTTATGTAAATTGGCCAGAAAAAGAGAAGCCAAGAAAGACCAAAGGAACTGCAGGAACTGAATAAATAGTTTTTGTTAAAAGATACAAGACACAGTAATAAAATAACATCTGTAAAGACAATGAATATAAAAACAGACATGGGGAAAAAAAACAATAAAATCTTCTAAAACATCTCAGAACTCAGAAAGAGATTTTAGTCTCAAATTGGTAGAAGTGCCAGTGAACAAACAGTAGATGATTGAATGAAAATCAAACAAAAGTGGAAGGAGAATGCTGAAATTCTGTACAGTAGAGATGTCAACATCCAAGATACCTTATAAGATACTCTCTGCTTACAAGAATTTCCAGTACTAGAATATAAAGTTAGAAGACTATGGAAAATGATGGAATATCTCCAACAAAAATGAAAGTCCTACATAGAAAAAAAAGATGCAAGAAGATTATGTTGGTTTTAGGAAAGGGCCAAGATACATATGTCATGATTTTGATGCCCACTGGATATTTATTT
>JAEANM010023713.1:0-11307 GCA_017656035.1 Myanophis thanlyinensis
CTACTCAGTGTAACTGTATAGTGTTTTGTGTATTATACCACACCACTCTCACAACATTCCGCTGTGTACTCGTTCTCTAAATGGAGGACCATCCTTAACAGCCTCAATGACTACTTCTGGTAAAGAGTTAAAAAGAATTCCAGATGCTACAATCTGGATGATTTCCTTCCCCAGCTATTCTTTCTAAACCAACAGAATATTGGAAAGCAATTCTGAAAGGGGCTTAAAACTTTGAACATCCACCAATATAACTCTTCTAAAATGGAACAGAATTGGATTGAATTTGGTGTGGGAGGCGATCTTGGTAAAATACAGATTGTGAACTAGATCAGATTAGGGGCTACAATGAAAGAGATTATTTAATGTATTTCTATGGACAATATAATTTTGTAGTGACTTGGAATATTGCCAGCCCCTCCAATCTAAGCTTCCTGCTTTTTATTATATGCCCCTCGTCTACCCTTTCCTTTCCTTTCCTCTTTCCTTTCCTTTCCTTTCCTTCTTTCATTTGCAATGCACATCTTCAGTCAGGGACAATGTCATGAATAATAATACTTAATTATATACAGAGGCTACATTTATGATGCATTCAAAAACCCCTATTTCCAGAATGAGTAAAACACATCCATTTATAACTCCTCTCTCTGTCTGTCCCCTATGGTTGTAAAATCCATATAAGTTGGTTCTACTCTTTATTTTGTTAAATGAGAAAAAGAGAAAAGGGAATAGTATTTTATTTTCAACACTTCCATCTTTAATAATCCAATTAAACTCAATAATAGAAAATTCAGAAAATACAGAAGCAATTACTTTTACTTAAATGAAGGAACTGCTTCCACAATTCAATTTTTACTCTTCATCATGAATTCCTATGTCACATTTTATATTAAAAAAGGAATAAACCACAAAAGCAGCATGTAATTTGTAATGGTCATTATTATTTATGTAGAACAATGTCAGTGTGCACAACATTTTACACAGCAAAATAAATAACTCCGTTCATGATTTCCAAATTCCTTTTGGTTGATCTACTTCCTCTCTAAAGTCAAAATAGTACTCCAGTTTTATAATAAAACAGCCTATAGAAACAATTTGATCCAAACTACTGGGGATTTAAAATTCCTTAAAAAATAATTCAAATTGGGAACAACATTAAATATATGCCATGGAACCACTACAATGTTATATAATGCTCAGAAAAATTACTAGTGTCTATTATTTTTCTGAAAGGCTGTTCCAAGGTCAGGAACTTTAATTAACCTTTGTAATGCTTAGAGGTGATGGCTCTCTTAATTTGACTGAAGTCTCAGCTGGCCCATATTGGGCTAATAGAGTAGGTGGCCTGGGAATAGATATTGGACACTAGAATGAAGGATGAACATAATGATGACTGATTTTTCACAAGGAATGACTGATTTTACAAAAAATAGGTAGAAGACCTAAACTGGAAAAAAAAATCTAAAGGACTTTTCAAATCTAAAAATGTGTACTTTATTATTAAACCTTTCAACAAAAGATTCTGGTCACGTGAGTTGAATTTCTTGTTTGTGGAAGCACACATATTGACTGCAGAACAGCATTCCAAATATAAAAATTCAGAGTCCAATGTGAATTGTTTGAATAATTCACACATTTCCAGCTGTGTAACTGGACAAATGCAAAGCACAAAATTTAGGCATGCTCATCTGGATATCTATTTTCTTACAGTATACTATAGCTATAATCAGAGTGTTTAGGTTAAATGTGTTTAGCTGGGTCCGACTAATGAGAAACCAGAGTCATATGTTTATTCAATTATATAATTTATGAGCAGCTTTGTCTTAACTCATATTAAGAGGATAGCATGGGAATGGGTATGGAAGAAGTATGTGCTGAACTATTCCTGATAAAAATAATGGAAGTATGTCACAGATTTGACTGTGACCTTTGGTTTTGATATCCATCCAAACCATAACCCTATTTATTATATTTCACTATTGAAGCCCAGATAAACTCAGTGCAACTAATAGTGAAATACAGCCAAACATTATGTGATAATTAAAATCTAAACAGAGGTGAATGAAAAACAATGAAAATATTCAGCTGACAATTAAAGTCAATCTTCAAAGGGCAACTTGAATAAAAAATGTCTTTGCCTAATGGCAGCAGGATTAGTGGGGAAAGAGCTAGGCCATTTTAGATGCCTGAGGTTTTTGTTACTGTATAATCATACTGGATTTATAGTGGTCCTGCAACACAGAGGCAGTATTCCCTGATGCGAGACTGCTCATTTATTCTTGTTTAGTTTACTTAAAATGAGTGAAAATAAAGGTAATAAATTGGGAAATTACTGGTAGAAAATTATAGATTGATAAGAATTGGAAAAATGGTCATTTCCAGGACATAGATTTTTATTAAAATTTGAGTTTGGTTTAGTTTACACACCTGGAAATGTGTGAATTATTCAAACAATTCACATTGGAACTCTGAATTGTTATATTTGGAATGCCATTCTGCAGGCAATATTTGTGCTTCCACAAAGAAGAAAATCAACTCATGCTTATTGGCAGTCATGGACCAGAATATAAATAATGAGATATATCTTATCAAACATATCAGTGTAACAGCTGAACTGATAAGATCTCTGTTATATCAGACCAAAGCTCTATTAAGTCAAAATTTCTTTTTCAGATGGCACTTAAACAGATGTGTGAAATGAGCAGCAGATTATTTCCCAGTACACAATTTTCAAAGATGCTTACCACTATAGAGGAAACAAAAGACCCATCAGTCAACTTTTTGATTCACAGAGGAGTAGCTAATATATCAACAAAATTTTCATTACAATCTGAGAGGTATGAAAATATAAGGAAGCTATATTTTAAATTTTTTTAGCTTTGGGGGAAGAAAAAGGCATCTTCCTCAGAAACAAAAAAAGTTCATTTTTTGATAACAAAAACTATTTTAAATAGAAGGGATATTGCCAACGTAACTGAATCCGGAGAGAAATGACATCAGAACTGATCGATGAAAGTACTGAAGCTAGAATACTTCCTCATCAATAGGTGGGGTTTATATTTACAGTAGGATGACATTATTGTCACCAAATTCTGTTATTCTGTTATTTCCCGTGTCATGAGCAATTATTGATTTGAATTTATGTGAACCTCTTTTAATTGGAGGTTCAAATTATAATGAAATCTCAATTTAATGGACTGGTTGGGGAGTGGGCACGGCTGTTATTCCTGATTGTTAAATTGGAAAGTACATCATAAAGTCACTTGCATAATATCGTTACATATTTGCATAATATCATGATGCAAATGTTACAGGATTTTCATCTGCAATGTTCACAGTCTGTGGCACTGATAGTCCACTTAATAGAGGTTTTTCTGTGGGGAAGAACGAGAGACTCAGTGAAGCAAGAAAATACAAAAGAAAGTAAGTAAATCATGAGATTGGTGGCCAATTAATATATGTTGACAAAAGGATCCTTTTTATTGATTCTACTGATTATAAAGTTTAAGAAGAGTCATTGGAGGCTTTACTCTCCTCAAATTAATTTCTTAGAAGAGATTTGCAGTTCCTCCTCATCGTGAAGGGACTGTAAAAAAGGCTTAAAAATCATAGGATTCCATTAGACCATTTAATACAATTTTCTATTTAATGCAGTCATCATTTATGATAGATGGTGGCCTAGCCTTTACTCAAATGGTTCCACTGCTGGCTCCATTGTTGAAGCTCTCTTATAATTAGAAGTCACAACTAATCTTTCCATGTTCCTCAGGGTTTCTTGATGGACAACTTGTCATTTATCTAAAATACTTGGATATCTAGTCAATGTCTCATGAAAAAAACATTTTCAGCCATACAGAAAGGATAACAGGAATGGAACATTTAAAAACATATCTGCAGGAAAAATACCACATATAAACTTACTATTTCTTTTCAAGATATGACTATTTTCAGTATGACCATACTGTTGAAAAATAGTGTAAAATATAGCAATATAGACTACAGAAGTATGGAGTTGGCTCTTGTTTCACAGGGATGCCTTAAAAACATGCAATTCAATTATTCTACACATTGCTTTTAAGTTTATTATTACGATAGGTTTTGGGGGTTGAAATTTCAATTATAAAATGTACTAACTTTCCCTTTGGTGGAAATTTGCAATTCAAAAATCCAGTCAGGCAAATAATCAACGGCAGCATTGGTCAATAGACATACTGAACAATATTTCAGTATTAGGTATGTCCATTGTCTAAAGCACACAATGACTATCTTCCTTTTCATTAATGGCAGAGATTTCAGACACAGCTGAAGCAAAGTTTCCAGATGTGTAGCTGATTATTTTGAATAATTAAATGGTGTCACAACCAGCTGTGATGAATTGGACTGGGGTCTCAATTCATAAATAATTGAGGAGACGGCACTGCATTTGATCAGGCCTATCAACTCCTGTTCTCCGGAGGATAAATGTTTGTCCTGAGTACCATCAACATTGTTAAACACCTCAATGTTCCTGTTCAGTCATCCAGCCAAGAGTCAATTTGACTAAATCACTTTTAACACTTCACAATGCCACTGTCCTCATGAATACAAAATGCTCATGAGTGGCACAATAGGATCTCCCCCTATTATTGGGTGTGGGTGTGGGGGGGCTGGTGTGTAAATTATCAGCCAATACCTAAGCGAATAAGCAAAAACCTTCAAGAATATGCCGGAAAGGACCAGGTTGAAGAAAATGCTTGCTGCCTTAGTTTGTACAAGGTTGAACACAGAAATGCTCCTTATCCAACCAACAATTTTGTTAGCAGTCATTTATGTGTAGATGTAGCTGCCTTTTATGATTTAATCATAGCCCTTTTAACATCTGATTATTAAAATATGTTGAGCCCTGAAACCATATTTCTCCCTCTGGTCCTGAGAGAGATGACACAACAGCTGCATGCTATTTTTGGCTGTGAGAACTCAAACGATCCCTCCTCCTTGACAGATATTTCAAAGCCCAATTGTGCTGAAAGGAACACAGAGTATTCAGAATGGTTAATACTGGCTTTTGGGAAAACTGTTTTTGCTGATTAGAGCCTGAGTCTGTCACTGTCATTAAGTATGAAGCTGTGTTTATCTAAGCCACATGATTTTATAAACCCAGGGAGCACATGGAGTCAGAGGAACACACAGCTGCAGTAAGCACTTGTGTTTCAAAGCCATAAATGTATTCAACATGCATGGCCTTGGTTTTGATTGCTGATGCTCAATCCCATATCACAGTTATCACATTACTAATGATTCCAGGTTTTTTTCCCCTTGAGTGAGATGCCGCTTTTTCAACTTTCTCAGCGTCCAAACATTGTGATTTAATACATGTTATCAGACAGGATTGACTGATCATTCATTCATTCATTCATTCATTCATTCTATTTATATAGGTATTATGGTACCTCCAGCACCAGTTGTATGATGTCATGCCAGTACAGATGCCACATTGACATTTATTTCTCTGAATCTCACAATCTCTTGAAAATTATTTGACAAGAAAGTGCCCTCAGCAAGATGATTCTGCTTCCATCACAGCCAAAGTGCTTTCTTCTTTGGCTTTCCTTTGAGAGGCGAATGTTGCTAGATGTCTAATCACTTGGCTTAGACTTAGACTTAGAATAACTTTATTGTTGCTTTGAGTGTACACTAATCGGCATACATTAAAGTTAAATTTCATTGCATACAGCTCTCAAAGGATTTCCACCTCCAATATACACTATATAAACATGACAAAATAAATAAATACAAAATTCTGCATATACTCACATATATTATATGGCATGGAGAAACAACACAGTCTAGTTTGGATGGATGGATGTACATGGCAAAAAAAAACGAATCTTGTGAGTTTACCAGATGGATGGCATAGGGAACAAAGCCGTTACAGAATCTAGAAATAGTTCAAAACCTCCTCCCAGAGGGGAGCAACAGAAACAGACCATAAAGTGTGTGTGTGGGGGGGTCTCTTAACAATGTTTTGAGCTTTAAGCACATAGCACTTATAAGCAGTATCCGGTATAAGAGAAATTGAGCTTCCTATAATCTTCTCAGCTGTCCTTACCACTCTCTGTATGGGCTTTCTATCTGAGGCACTGCAGCCACAAAACCAAACAGTGATGCAGTTTGTTAAAATGCTCTCAGCCGGGCCTCTGTAAAGAGTGGCCAGGACAGAAGGAGAAAGATATGCTCTCCTCATCCGACGCAGGAAATGCAGGTGCTGGTTTGCACACTTCACTAAGGATGACATGTGGAAAGTGTAGTTTAGATTGTTTTTAATCTGTAGCTCCAGATATTTAATACTGTTGACCACCTCTACAGCTGCATCCTTGATACTGAGTGGAGTATGACTTATGTGCCTGTTGCTCACTTGATGTCTCCACTGAAAGTCTGCTGCTTTTTCCAGGCTTCAGTGTTTCCAGTAAAGGAGAATATTTGTAGCTCAAGGTTGAAATGAGGGGTCCTTGGTGCTCGCTCAGCTTGTTGTTTTCTTGCAGACGTTTCATTATCCAAACCAGATAACATCATCAGTGCATCAGTGATGATGTTACCTAGTTTGAGTAATGAAACATCTGCAAGAAAACAACCAAGCTCAGAAAGCACCTTCAGAGTTTCCACTTCCCAATCAGAAAGTGTACTGGCATGACAGAGTTACAATCGTAAATCCACTTACCTGGAAGTAAGGTCACTGCAGCCCATGGAATTTATTTCAGAATAGACATTTTGGACATTCACAGAATCATAACCAATCATTTAAATACTAAAAAGGAGTTTTCCGTTCTAAAGGCTTCTAACACATACCTCAAAATCTTCTGAAAACCCATGCTGGTTGTTGGCATACAATTCACCGATATGCTTCACAAACTGTTTGACAGGAATAGCTTCCATGTCATCTGCAAAATGAAAAAAAAAAATAGATTCAGTTCCAGTGTTTATTTTTCCCCTGACAAGCTTGATGTTTCTTCTATATACTACTTGCCAATAATATGTTTATAAATATGTTTTAATGTACATTCTCAAATGAAATCAGACCAATATATTATTCAGATTGTTTTATCAATTCCTTTAGCTCAGGAGTCAGGAAGCAGCAACCTTTCCAAAATTGTTGGGCTGTAACTTACATCTACCAATGTCTTTCATCTAGGGCAGGGGTGGGCAAACTTTTTGACTCGCAGGCCACAATGGTTTCTAAAATTTGACAGAGGGGCCAGGCGAGAATAGGAGAATGGTGTGTTTGTGTGAACTAATATAAATTAAATGTAAAAACCATTACATGAAAAGATTTGGCCTTTAACAGGCACATAATGCTTAGCTTTTCGTTGGGCTGGTTCCTGCTAGTAACTAGTTCGGCAGGCCGGATTAAAAAGCTCAACAGGCTGGATGTGGCCCGCAGGCCGTAGTTTGCCCATGTCTGATCTAGGGTCATGCTTGCCTGGGCTGCTTGGAGTTGCAGTTGAACAGTGTTTAGAGCAGGGGTATCCAGCCTCAACAATCTTCAGACTTGTGGACTTCAACTCCCAGAATTCCCCAGCCAGTCATTCCTCATGCTGGCTATGGAATTCTGGGAGTTGAAGTCTATAAGTCTTCAAGTTGCCAAGGTTGGACACCCATGATCTAGAAGAAACCCATTCCTGTTTTAAATTTTGACAACATTAATACATTTACTCCTAAAGTTCTCTGTGAGTGAGATGGGTGATACCTAAATTTGACTAATAAATAAATGTCATGACTCTGTTGTGTCAAGACAGGCTGATTGTACAGAGAGTTATTCAGGGCTCATTTTGTTGTATAAAAATTTTGCTTAATTGGATTTTGTTTTCATTGGAATATATTTTGTTATTTGCCTCATCACAGACAATGTTAATAACAACAGGACAGATTGCCTTGTTTTTGATAAATAAAACTGGTGAGGTGTCTGTGCTTCCTTACTTAGAATGTTTATTAAAGGGAAGAGCAAGATGTTTTGGGGATGAATAACATTTAATCATGCCATCACACAAATAATGTACTTTGGGTCATTGGAAATCTCAAGTATTGTCATTTGCAAGATGTGATAATTGAAGAAGGCAATGATACTTTCTTTTTGGTTTAGTGGAATGATTTCAAAGCACGATTGGTTACTGCTTTTTCTTACAACTTTTTATTCCCATTCACTTTGTCTCATATAATCTTCACTGTTCCATACTCTTCTTCATTATATTCTATATACCCATATTTTTTCTCTCCACACACTATAAATTTTTTTGCTTTCATTCTTATTTTTTCCAGTAATCATTCTCTTATATGTATTTTCTCCTCCATTAACTCTTTCACTTCATCATTCTACAAAGCATCTTTTTTCATATTTCCATTAGTGTAACATCAAAGGCTTTCTAGGACATTTGGAAATACGATTTATTCACTCTCTTCCAAGTATCTCCCATATCCATTTTCCTTACATTCACTTTCCATTCATTAATCTGGATGGATTAATCTATCTTTCTATTTACTGCTACAGGGCCTTATTTTCCTTCTTTCACTGATTTTCTTATCTTCTTCCAAATCCATTCTTTAGTCTATTAAAAATTGATCTGTTCTATATTTAGAATCTCTCTGCATTCTTAGACACATTATTAATTACTTTTCCATCATAAAGAGTGAAATCAAATCGAATTATGGATAATCAATTATGTTTTGGGATTAATCAGTTTGCTATTTTAGACTCTGAATTTGAAACACTTCCTTTTTTTAAGGAAATGTCAAAAATTAACAGCTCTCTTTAAGGCCCAATAATTTCTTCTGTGCTTTTTCTTTTTCCACCCACTCATTCATGTCAAATAACAGAACATCTTTTCTCTTCCAGGTCATTTTTATGCCAAATGTTGCATAGTGTTTCTCAAAATTCAGCCACACTTCTTGGTCAATATTCACAGGATCACCTTTTCCCTTTCTGTTAGAATCTCCATCCTTCCTTCCTTCCTTCCTTTCATTTCATTATTTCATTTCTGACTTCACAAATTGACTGAATAAGTAACTTTCACAATGTCTCCATCTAATATGCATTTATGACAGTAATAATATGGGAAAACATGCCTTCCTAATAATAGCAATCTGATAATGCAAAAGAGGTTTTAATAGGTTTTAATGATCTGTATTTCAGTACAACAGAATAGTAAAGTTAGTTAAGTGCTACATCATCTCTATGTGAACTAAGTTTTGACACAGTGACTGAAAAATTAACGACGTTTCCAAATTTATATTATAGCTACTTTTGTACATTATGGAATTTATAACATTTTTGCTTTCTCAAAATGCTATTTTTTCCCCTGTCTTGTCCAACCTGACTATGGAACTGCCATCTTTGCTGAGTGGGTGCATTGCAATGTTTCATGAGCATGCAACATCGTAAAATCAACACTGACATTTTGAAACATAAAAGAATAAGTCTATCTTCATGAAGAATATGTTTAGCTATGTTTTGAGTAGGCCCACTGGGTTCCACAAGACATATCAGTCATGCTTGAAATTATATGTTATGAATTTCAATGGACATTTCTATCAGTATTTTGCCTTTTTCATTGAACAGGTGCATGCCTAATCCTTTTAGCCTGAATTTATCTAACAAAGCCTTTTTTATTCTTTTTAGCCAGGAACATCTGTAGGTGGAGTCAAAAGAGTCATGATGGTAGGTACAAAACTGTGAAATAGAAGCTGTGCCCCCTTTTAAAATAATCATACCATTCCATTTATCCACCTTCCCCGAGGACACCCCTGTTTACAAACAAATAGAATGCTGGAAATACATTATGTAACAGGGTCAGTACACTTTATGTGTCTGCCTGCCAATCTGATAATTCATTGAAAACTGATCAGAATGAAACCAAATTGGATATGGGAAGAGTTTAAACAAAAGAAAATTCAGCTGGCAAATGGGCCAAAAACTGCAGAGAAAAAATGATCCTGAATAAAATCCCAATTTGACATGCAGTTGGACAATTGCTTGCAATGCTGGTGATTGTTCCATTCTTAACTCATCCCTTTTTTACCTAGTCACATTGTTCACCCACTCTGATATGCAACCTACTCTGAGGTCTTAGTATGTGGGTTTCCATGTATACACATACCAGGGTCTGCTAGTAAAGACACTGGAAAAAATAGCACCAGCTATTTAGATTTATATACTGCTTCATACTGCTTTACAGCCCCCTCTAAGCAGTTTACACAGTCAGCATGGTTCAGAAATCATAACGGGCTTAGTATTCTGAAGAAATGAATGACATCCTATCACATCTAATAAAGAAACCTATTAGTTCCTCAGCCCATATTTTATTTGGGCAAGTTGTTTCTTCCCAGGGATTCATTAGTATCACAATCAAGTCTTTTACCATAAAAATCCAAATGCTGAAACAAATAATGTTTATACATGTATAAGATTCGAATCTATTTTGGTATTTTCCTCAATGCTGTGCTACTAAATCCTTCAGTTGTGTCATTATGAATATAGTGTAACCCTATTGTAAAATTAACATTAAATCTTACTAAATATTAGCCTGCATCATCCATGCATAGCAACTGTGGTTCTGCCATTTAATAATCAAACAGTTTGACCAATTTGAGGAACAAAAAAGGCCCTTCTCCCTTATCTCCAAATAGATTTATCGCTATGTCCTGATGTTAAGCTGATGTACCTACTCCACAGGGCTCAAATGTTGTGCTGCCTGTATCTCTTCAACTTTTTGTAGGAGGCAGGTCTGGGATATGAGGCTAGCAGGCTGTGCAGCTTAGAGTAAAACCTTGTTATTAGATCACTATAATGGACTGAAAGCTCTTTGGCTAAGTGTGGGATGCAATAAGAACTGAGTTCAGTCTTCTGTGCTTGGGGTGGGTGGATGAGAATAAAGAAAGGGGATTGACAGTTTAATGAGGCCTGTGTGTCCAGGCTTTGGAAAAGCCTTGCCATACATTTGCAAAACAAAGTGAGAGGGAGAGGAAAGAAGAAGTTAAGAAGAAGTAGTTAAAACTATTTGATGTATTTATTTTGAGTGTGCCTTTATTTATTTTTTATAAATAACTCAATGTGGCAAACATATCTTAATATTTCTTCCTCTTATTTTCCCACCCTGTGAGGCTAGTTGAGTGAGAGTGAGTGACTGGCCTGCAGTCACCCAATTGGCTTTCATGCCTAAGGTGGGACTAGAACTCACAGTCTTTTGATAATTGGCTCAATTATCCAAGGGCCCAGGGTAGGGGTGGTGGGGTGGCAGTGGTCATCCAGGAGGTCCTTTGCCCTAGGGAAACCACTGTTCC
>JAEANM010023714.1:0-11307 GCA_017656035.1 Myanophis thanlyinensis
TTATTTGCTGTGAACCGCCTCGAGTCCTTGTGGAGATGGGGCGGTATATAAATTTAATAAAATGAAAAAAAATGAAATGAAATGACCATTCGGTGGATTGATGCAGTGATAAATTCATCATTGAAGATGGGACATTCCCTGGATCTTTTAAAGAGGCTCTAATTTGTCCTGTCTTTATAAAATCATCACATAACTCCACTGCCTGGACAACTTTTGTCAAAGAGTTTGTTCTTGTATAAAATAGACTTTCAGGACCGTTTTCAGTCAGGATTCTAGTCCGGCTACATAACAGACACAGTTTTGGTTGCACGATCTCTGGTGAGAACAAGATGGGAGTAGTGCAACCATTCTTGCTCTCCTTCACCTCTCAGTGGCCTTTGATTCCATCAACTATGGTATCTTTTTGTGCTGGGTGGCAGTTTTGCATTGATTCAGCTTCTTTCTCCCGGGCCAGTCCCATATGGAGTTAGAGATCCACCATCACTCTGACTGCTTATTTGCAGCATCCCACGAGGCTCCGTAGTCTCTCCTCTCCTATTTAATGTTTACATTAAACTGTCATCCATCACTATGGATTGAGATATTATCAATATGCTTTGATTGTAATGTAAGCTCTACATTTCCACACATGGTGACCCAACTGATGCTGTCTCTACCCTCTGGAAAGAACAAAATAAAAGCAAATTGAACACAGCAATGCAGAGTGGTTAAGAGATAGGGAAAGGAAGATTATAGATAATATGGTTGAATATTTATCCTTGAATTTAAGAGTGATATTACTTGATACTTACAAGGAGATTTCTACCTTCCCTTGGCTTCTTTTCATCATCATCCATGAGGAAAGCCACCAAGATCCTGCAGCAAGCCAGAGAGACACCTTGTCATTTTGGTGACAAGGTAAATTCAATGACCTCCATTTCCTTCAGTGCTGAAGGAAATGGAGGTCATTGAGTTTACCTTGTCACCAAAATGGTGACCCAAATGCACATTGTCACCTCGTCTAACACCATTAGCAAAGGGGAGAAAAGTCATGATATGTCACGTGACGATGTGACAATGCAGGTTTGATACACCTGGTCTAGGCACAGCTCCTTAGCTAGTTTGCCAGGACTGATGCTGTTGGGTCCTAAGCATGGCTTCCTGGGAAGGAGGGCCATTGGGACTGCCACTGCCTTTATTCTTGCATAGCAGTCTGTCCCACTTCTGCCACCTCCACTGATGCTGCTGATGCATATCCAGTGAATGAGGCCTAGGCCCGATAGCTCAGATAGGCCACCTATTAAATTATCAAATTAGATTAAATCTATTAAATTAAAAAAACATATGGCTTTTAATCACCTGAAATTGGATAGGACTATTCATTCACATAATTGTATTCAATTCCTACCATAGTTTTCTATTGCATTTTTTTTAATGATTTCCATGCTTTATTTGCTATATTCTATGTTGGGAGTTACGTGCTAAATTGTCAGTAATAATTATATAATCTTAATTTTCTTCCTGATTAAGAATTTAAAGTCATATTTTTTGTCCCATATTTTTGAAGTATGTTAATTATGAAGTCAAATTCTGCTTCTACACAGAATTGCACACACATATAAATGTAATATATCTATACACAAACATATATGCTTACATGCATACACACACACACATCCCCACACCCCAAAAACCCCCCACACACTTTAAAAAATATTCCTGAACTTACATATTCATACTCTAAAATGTAACATTTTGCTAAGAATAGAATCTAAATGCAAATTTTAGGAAAGAATCTAAGACCACAAATATCTGAAATCTTTGCTCTTTGTCAATAAAGCACTTCTTAATGTGACCTCATTTAACAACAACAAAAAAATCACATGAAAATCTGTATCACAAGTTAAATTTAGAGAATTGGCTAGAAATAATTGCAAGCTATTAAAATGAATATTTTACAAATATTTTCTGTACCTGATGATTCCAAAAAATACTGGTATTAAATAATTGGCATAAAAAAATAAAAATTTGCATGTGGTCCAATGAAAGACAAAATTTAAATTCAAGATTATACAAGATTTGAAAGAGCAAGGTGGACTGGCAGCTCCACTTTTAAAATAGTGTTAATCATACCAGTTGCTTAATATGATTTACAACAGATTGTATTTTCTTATGGCCTGCCCAACTATATGGAAATTACAGATATAATTATCAAAAAATAAGCAATATTAGGTCAAAAGCTATACATTTTAACTGTCATTAATTTTTGTTCTGAAAAATGAAAGTAGGCTTAATATGCCAAGTAACACCATCATTCTCTTAGGTCTTTTACAGAAAATAAAATGGTTTCTGTTTGTGTATTTGTGCGTAGATTGCGGAAACTCCCAATCTTCATAATTTTGGATGTTCTGTGTAGCTATATCTATGCAACTATCCTTCCACAACTACGGAATACGCGAACAGCGCGGAGCTAATTTACCTGTGTACTGTTGCCTAGGAACTGAAGAGAATCTATCTGAGCAGCTGAGCACTTCCATAGGACAGTTCAAACTCATACAAATTTTAATTGGTTCTTCAGCTCGATCGGGCACATGCGCACTTTCTTTTGTTTTGAAGGCTGCTGTGTCGATACGCAGTTTTTGTTTTGATTTTTCAGCTGTGCAGTTGTAGTTAGTTATGTATGCAGTACATTCTAACTGTTTGAAAACCACGGCTGCACTCGGAATCTTGCTGACCGAGGAAGATGTTCGCGAGAGAGTCAACCTGAGGCGTCAAAATCTCGGTGATCATCCAACTTTTGGGTGTGGGAAGCTGGAACATGGCTACGAGAGAAGGCTTTTTTTTTTTTTTTTTTTGCCGGCAAAAGCAGCAAAAGGCGGCAGATGAAATAGAGAAAACCAATGAAGATGTTCGAGTGTATTATTTGACAGATCGCTTCCTAATAGGGGGCAGAATGATCTTTGAAGAGAATATCCCTTCCTTAGTATTTCATAATTATTTTAAGAATTAGAGGAATTGAACTCATTTTAATATGAATCGGTTGTCCTGTAAGAGAGCAATATGTATTGTATTTTCTATGGATGGGGGGAGGGGAGAGGAACTGCAACTTGCATGCTGTTGGGCCACTACAACTAGTGTCATTATGGATTGATTTTGATATCCATTTGATACCAAAATTATGGTGTTATCACACAAAGAGTAAATATATCACATCTGACATACAAGTACCTAAATTGAATAATAGGTATTATGATGCCCTTTTAAAATTTTCCATCCCCATATGTGATTGCTTCCAGATATAATTCAAGCCTCTAGTTCAGGGGTGGGCAATTATGACTCCTTCATGACTTGTGGACTTCAACTCCCAGAATTCCTGAGCCAGCCATGCTGGCTCAGGAATTCTGGGAGTTGAAGTCCAGGAGTCATGAAGGAGCCATAATTGCCCACCCCTGCTCTAGTTAGTATTACTATTATGAAGTGAATAGGAATAGAATAACAGAGTTGGAAGGGGCCTTATAGGTTATCTAGTCCAACTCCCTGCTCAAGCAGAAAACCCTATATCATTTCTGACAAGTGGCTGTCCAGTCTCCTCTTGAAAGCCTCCAATGATGAAACTCCCACAACTTCTGAAGGCAAGCTGTTCCATCGGTTGGTTGTTCTCACTATCAGAAAATTTCTCCTTATTTCTAGATTGCATCTCTCTTTAATTGTTTTCCATCTATTATGCCTTGTCTGGCCTTCAACTGCTTTGGAAAACTGATCCCCTCCTCTCTCTGACATCCCTTCAAATATTAAAACACTGCTATCATTTCACTCCTGGTGCTTCTCTTCACTAGAATAGCCATGCCCTGTTCCTGCAACCATTCTTCATGTTTTAGCCTCCAGTCCTGTAATCATCTTTGTTGCTCTTTGCACTCTTTCTAGAGTCTGGACATCTTTTTCTGATATGGTGACCAAAACTGGATGCAGTGTTCTAGGTGTGATCTTACTAATGCTTTATAAGGTGGTATTAATAACTCACGTAATCATGATTGTCTCTGTTAATGCAATTTAGGATTGCATAGGCTTTTTTGGCTGCCACCACACACTGCTGGCTCATATTTAATTGATTGTTCACTAAGACTCCAAGATACTTCTCAGAGTTACTATTATTAAGCCAGGTTTCACCCAATCTATACGAGCACTTTTGGTTTTTCTTGTCTAAAAGTAGACTTTACTTTTCTCTACATTGAATTTCATTTTGTCAGATAGGGCCCAATATTCAAGTGAGGATGTAGACAGGATTAGGAATGAGTACATCAGAGGGACAACTCAGACTGACTGTTTTGGGGACAAGGTCAGAGAGGCCAGATTGAGTTGTTTTGGACCTGTGCAGAGGAGGAAGAGTGGTTTTATTGGTAGAAGGATGTTGGAGATGGAGCTGCCAGGCAAGAAGTCAAGAGGAAGGCCAAAGAGGAGATACATGGATGTGCTGAAAGAGGACATGAAGTTAATTGGGGTGAGAGTAAAGGATGCTGAAATAGAGTTAGGTGGAAACAGATGATTTATTGTGGCAACCCCTAGGGAACAGCTAAAAGAAGATGATTTATATGTTGAAAGAAATTTTTTAAAATTATTGTTGACTTTTGTTGTAAGACTGTTCATTCTGAGCCTTTGCTTTTCTAACTTTATCTTTGCAGAATCTGTCTATCTGCTGATATTCTGTCTCAGTGTCTCTCTTTCCATTTTTTTTGTACTTATCTTTTTTGTTTTTCAGTTTATCAGAGAAATATCTTTGTGCAGACATGCTGGTTTCTTCTTCAGTTTCTTATTTTTCTTTTTCAGTGGTATTGTGCTTTTTTGATCATATTTTTCAGAGTTTCCCAAGGTTCTTCAGTTGTTTTCTCCTTTAGGATTTTCATCCAAGAAATCTTTCCCAAGCTCCCTAAATTTGTTAAAATCAAGTTTTTTTAAAATTTAAGACTCTGGTGACATTATGTTTTACTGCTTGTGTTTGCATTACCGTATATTGAATTCCAATATGACATGGTCACTCTCACACAAGGGTCCTGCAATTTCAACTCCTTCAATCATTTCTTCTCTGTTCATGATAATTACGTCCAATATGGCTATCCCTCTAGTTCCCTCTTCTACTTTTTGGACAACAACGTTATCAGCTAGGTTGGTCAGGAACATATTTGATTTCTCACTTGATGCAGAATTAGTCTTCCAGTTGATATCAGGGTAATTGAAGTCCCTCATTACTACCGTAATGTGTTTCCTACATATATTTGTTAATTGGTTAACAAAAAATACATCTATTTTTTTGCTTGGTTGGGGGGCTGGTAGTATACATTTATGGCACTATCATTCTTTTTTTCTTTTATATTGATCCATATGTATTCTAGGAGATTTTCATCTTTGGTTTTGTGCATTTCTGTAGCAATATAGTGGTCTTTTACATATAAGTGCAACTCTACCTCCTCTTTTATGAGGTCTGTTTTTTTTTAATAGTTTATATCCTTGCATCAGTATGTTCCAGTCACGGGTTTCATCCCACCAAGTTTCAATAATTGCTACTATGTCATATTTACCCTAATGTATTAATAATTCAATTTCACCCTGTTTGTTCCCCAAAATTTGAGCATTGTATACAGGCATTTGAGATCTTTATCTCTGACTCTAAGTATGCTATTTCTTCCATTTGGTGTTTGTCTTCCTTCCCATCACTCCTTACCTCATTATTTGATTTATTTTCTAGAGGCTTTTACTTGGAATTAGATCCTGGAGATCCTAAGGATTGGTCACGCTCTCCCCTCAATTTTAGTTTAAAGCCCTCCTGATAAGTTGAGCCAGTCATTTTCCAAAAACATTCTTCCCAGTTTTTGTGAGGTGTGGCCCATCCCTTACCAAAAGCATATCATGGAAGTAGTATAGACCATAGTCCAGGAATCTTGGCGATACCAACCCTTTAGCCAGTGGTTCACTTATTGGATGTTGACCTTTCATTGGAAATACAGATGAAAAACTACTTGTGCACCTAACTCCTTAAATTTCTTGCCTAGCTCCTTGTAATCATAATATTATTTTCAGGTTCATTTTCATGTCATTTGTCCCTATGTGCAGTAGTAGTAGTAGAAAAGGTAGTAATCTCTTGGTTTTATTATTTTGGGTAGGTTCTCAGCCACATCTTTGATTTTTGCTTCAGGGAGACAATTTATATTAACTGTCTGTTCTACAGATGGCTGGTTCTGTTCCCTTGAAAATTGAATCTCCTATTACCAACACTCGCCTTTTTTTTGCCTAGGGAAGTTTGGGGTATTTTTCTATCTATTACAGAAACAGTTGATGATGCTATATTTTTAGGGACATTTGATGATGGTTCTTTTTTTAGGTGTCTGCATGTTTTCTTCCAGGGAATGTCTATGAAATTGATTGCTCAGCTCCGGTGGGGCTGCATCAGAATGGGAGGGTTGGACAGGGGTTTTGTACTAGATTGGTATTTTTTTCTATGAGTGAAATGTCATCTTCTTCTATCTAAAGGGCCAATTCTGTTATAAGTTGTTTTATCATTATTATGTTCAATTTGGGCATAATTCTTTATGTAAGGTTTGGGGTTTCTCATTTTGTAGGTTGAGGTTCAGAGTAGTTAGGGTTTCCTCTAAGACTCTTTACTTTTTCTTCTAGTAACTCAATTAGTTTACATTTGTTACTATGTTACTAGTCTGGGCATAAGTGTTTACATGGAACATGTTTTGCAGATCACAATAGTATCAGTTTCTTTTTCCATGAATGGCTTGAGAAAAAAAAATGAAAATGTAGAAGGTTTTACCACAGATTTTTAAAAGGGAGAAATGCCCAATTTAGAAATGTAATATTCTAACAGATCATTTCAAAATTTAGGGAAAATGTCTATTTTAAAATTTTAAAGTTCTAGCAATTCATTTAAAATGTTGAATTTTAAAATTTTCAATGTTCAGTGGGGCTGCATTTTGTAGTTTTTTTAAATCCTCTCTTCCTACTTGCTTTTTTCCTGCCATTACCGAATATTCAGCTTGCCTTGCTTTTCTACCAGATATTAAACTCTCCCTGCTTTTCTCAGTTCACGTCGTTCTCTCCCTGAATGTTGATCTGTCATGCTCTTTTGTTGCCATTTGTAGTTACCAGTTTGCTGTTCGCTGTACTGCAATGCTCCACTGCCAACAACAGTCTCCAATTCTACTGTTGCTCCACTATTGCCTTTCATGCTGCCTTCTGTGCTGCTCTCAGGCTCTAGTTTGCTGTACTTCCCCTTGCTGCTGGATCTTGTCTCTGCTCCACTGCTGCTGCTCTTCATTCTGCAACTACATTGTTCCTGTTTGCTGGTCCTTCGTGCTGATATGTTGCTTCCATCAGCAAACAGGACTACCAGGATGGTCCACAGTAAGCTCTCCTCTCCTCTCCTCTCCTCTCCTCTCCTCTCTGCAGTCAGCTCTCCTCCTTGTTCTGCTATCTCACCAGCTCACCACTTTGTTCAGCGCTGGTCATTGTGCTGCCCTCAGTCGATTCACCTCTCCGTCCCACAGCTGATTGTCCTCTACTCTGCAACTGGCTCTATTCATTCACTGGGTCACCTCTTTCTTCTCCACCAGTTCATTTTGCTTCCCACAGTCGGTTCGCTTCTGCTCACTTCACCTCACTTCAGTGGGCCTCCAGGTCTCTTGGACAGGCCTTTCAGGTGCAGCAGGGCTTCTTTCAGCAAGGAAAGTTCTCTGCTGCCTTTGGTCATGTTTTCATCCTAATTTCTCTAATTTTTCCTCTCCTTTCCCTTCTCCAGTCTTTTTTCTTTTTCTACAACTTAGCTTTCCCTTTCCACCTCTTCTACTACCATTTTAATCTTAGTTTAATAGCAGCGTTTCTCTCCACGATGTAACAATACTTCCTCCATTGCCACTATTTAGGTCCAGGCTACCTATAGAGCTATTTTTAGAGAAAATCTACACATCGATTTCAATTGGCCCAGGAGAGAATGCTTTCTTGGTTCCTTCTATCTATCAAGTTAGAGATGGTTGGCATGCTTTTTCCCTAATAACCACAATCTTATACAACATACAGGTGTTTTCACTTGCCAACATCTTATTCAGTCACCATTTGAGATTGCAAAAGTGCTGAAAAAGGAGATTTACAACCAGTCTTTAAAGTTGCAGGTGTCACAGGGTGCCCATGTCACTTGATTACTATTTGGTGCTTGACAACTATTGCAACCATTGACTCATTTTGATCACATGATCATCATTTGCAATTTTCCTAGCCAGCTTCTAACAAACAGTCAAGGGAAAGTCAGCAGGAACTTGCAACTTGCGGTCACTTGGTCATACTTAATGATGGGTGATTTGCTAAATGACTACAGCCATCATAAGGCAACATGATCATGTTATTTTTTATTTAATGGCCACACCACTTAGGGATGGCATTGCCTGTCCCAATTGCAATCAGTAAGTGAAGACAAACTATTCTTGCTGTGCCATGCATAACATCCTCATATTTCTATCTTTTTGAAATTCATAAGAGTTTTTAGAAGAATGTTTAGAGTTTGAGATTTTGCAGTTTCATCATCATTGGTTCCTTTCTTGAAAAGTCCATAGGGCTTCTTCAAAAGAATTCTATCTGTGGCAGCGTCTTTGGCTTCTTCCCATTTGATGTCCACTCTCCGTAAGTCATCCCATTTTGCAATGAGGGCAATTCAACTCTTAGATGGATGTATTATTTTATTTTTAATGTTGTTATTACTCATTTAACGTTTCTGGAGCCTGGATGGTTTTAGATATAAGTTTTAGTAAATAAACATAATTATGATTTCTTGTTCCCCAAACCATATGGTGGTTTACAGTATCCAAATACACTATTAAAAAAGTGTGACAGAGGCTTCAAGTAACAATAAACTAGGAACAGAGCCAGATCTTAGGGATCTTGTGGAATTCAGTGGGAATGGGCCCTATACATATGGGGGGGGGTGCTATTTCAGAGGGCAGGGGCAGCAACAGAGAAGATACTTTTACTTGATCCCACATTAGCAGTATTCAGCTTGAGGAGATATGGCGTATATCCACTATGCCTGAATAATTTTTTGAGATTAAATGATTAAACTTAATTGAGATAGGTGGTCCCTCAGATAACAAGGCACTCTGCCATAAATGTAATCATTTTAATTTAAAGAAAGTGTTTTGTCAAAGTATGTAGTGATGATGATTGGATCTGTGAGTTGGATGAGAAAATGGCTATATAATTGTTTTTAAAAATCCAATTTAAAGGAACTAATCAAAAACATTTCTTAAAAAGTATTAGCTATTTTATTCCTCACTGCAGGTTTTTTTTAAATTACCGTATTTTTCACTCCATAAGACACACTTTTTTGTCTTCCAAAAGTGGTGGAAGTCTGTGCGTCTTATGAAGTGAATATTGCTGAAGCCCCGACCGCCCACCGGCCTCCACCCTTTGACTGTTTTTTGCCTCCATATGTCTCGTTTTCAGCCTCCACATGCCCCGTTTTTTGCCTCCATGTGTCCTGTTTTTTGCCTCTGCACCCCCCATTTTTGGCCTCGCCACACCCCACTTTTGGCCTCCACACACTTCATCTAACCATGGGGATGCCAGAATTATTATAAGTGCAGTCACTTTTTTCAGTGCCATTGAACAGTGCTAAATGAATGGTTGTAAGCTGAGCACTACCTGTAATAGATTTCAGGGAAGGATAAGCAGAATTTAATTGAATATTACAGAAAAAATATTAGCCATTAAATCACTTCGCAATATAATCAATTATCTAAGCAAACGATAGGCTTCTCTTCAGTAAATATGTGCAAATAGAGAGTAGATAGTCATTTATCTGGAATGTTTTAATTTACATTTTTTAAGTTGGAAGCAATGGGCAATGCCTTACAATTCTTTTGAGTGTGAGGTCCTTGGTTACCCAACTAGATAATATTCCGGTATAATCAATGCTAAAATGTCGTGGGGTTTCTTCTCTGTGTGTGCCTATGTGTGGTTGTGTGGCTTGGCCTGTCAGTGTTGTGGGAGGGGAATGTTCTTTGTGGTTCTTATTAGGCCATTTTTACGGTATGATTATCTGAGTTCCTTGTCATAAACAGAACCCCAATCAAGGAATTATTATGATATTATCTAATTCAACTCTAAACTACAATTATTCTCCTCTATTGATAATTCTTTGTTTTTAAAATCTCCACAACCCCCTGTACATGTCTGATTTCCCCCCTCCTTTTTATAAGTACTGTCAAAAGTAAGTCATATTAAATTCCCAGCAATGTTTTCATTTCAGCTGATATCCGATCATTGTCTCTTCCTGGAATGTATGAAAAGATCACTCATTTAGGAAACTCCTTGAAAAAATTTGTTTTTCTGAAATCTCTTGACCTCTCACGCAATGCACTGACTACACTGGAGGTAAACATTTTTGGGAGTTTGTATATTTTCCATTGTATATTGAGGGATTTTATTCTTCGATTTATGAAATACATCTGTTTACCACCTAACAATTGAAACGGTCTTAGTGTGAAAATATCCTGTTATAATAAAGCAAACGTATAAAGATTTTTCATATGGGCAGAATAAAACTATTCTATAACAAATAGTAAAGGGATATTGAGGCAAATGTTTAAAATGTGGAAAATAAAAGGCATTCCCTATGTGTTAAAGCAGAGGTGTCAAATTGGATTTGTTCAAGGACCAGATCAGCATTGTAGTTCTCCTCTATGGGCTGGCGAGGGAGGGAGGCAGCGGGGAGCGGGCAGGGGAGATGGGATGGATGCCTCCTGCAGCACTTTATCACCAAAATGGGGCATGTGGGGGCCCTGGCATAGCCCATTTTTCAATCCACTTTTGGCCTGTTTTTCTGCTGATCTTCTAGCCTATATCTGGCCAGTTTTTAGCCCATTTTCCAGCTGGTTTTCAGCCTGTTTTCACAAGCAGAAGCACCGCGGGTCAGTCCTTTGATATTCCCAGGATGGCCGGTGGGCTGGATTTAAGCACCCTATGGGTCAGATCCAGCCCACGGGTCTTGAGTTTGACACCCCTGTGTTAAAGTATTATTTTTAATTTTCTTCAATGAATAAATGAACAAGTATAATGTTTTTGGACTAATTTGTTTAACATAGTTCTCTTTGATTTTGGGACTTGTCTGGAAAATAGATCACATTTTTTATTGTATTTATGCATAAATATTGAAAGTTCAATAGAGTTCACCAACTTTTATGCATCATGTAAATTTATAATTTGATGTACGGCTGTCTTTAGAAGATCATATAGCAGCCGTCTCCAGGGGGGCTTTCTATCAGGTCCGTCGGATCGCCCAGT
>JAEANM010023715.1:0-11307 GCA_017656035.1 Myanophis thanlyinensis
GCTTGTGGTCTTCCGGTCAGGAAGTTGGAGATCCACCGACATAATGATGGGCTGATTCCCAGGTATTCCAGCTTGACATGATTTATTTTTTTTTTGCAACCCGACGGATATAATTTCACCTGGATTGTCTCTCGGTAACTTCTTTGAATTTTTTTGTAAGCCACTGCTTGTGTCATCAGTAATTATATCTAGCTATCCTGCATTCTGTGGGTCTTTTTTTTCTATTGTTCTAATTTTTCTCACATCAGGTCTGTTATAATGACTTATGCTCTAGCAAAACATTTAAGGTTTAGCCTCATTATTAGTGTTTCTAGTAAATAGCTTAGTTTTACAAAATCTAGTACTGAATTATCTGTTCTCAACAATTTTGTCCAGCACCTCAGAATTTGAATACATCCATTTTCTTTCCCCAGTCTTTCTAATGGTCCAACTTTCACATCATGTACTACAATTAATTCCAAGAGCAGGTGGCAGTCATGGCCTGGAGAGCTTTGCACAACTGTGGGTTGTGTGCCAGTTATGCCCATTCCAGTACCAATAATTCCTATTCACAGTCACTCATGCCCTAGTCACCTCCCATTCTGACTATTGCAATGCACTCCATGGGGCTACCCTTGAAAAGTATCTGGAAGCTCCAGTTGGTTCAAAATGTAGCAGCCCACATGGTTTCAATTTTTTTCAAATACAAATTTTATTTGTCACATACACAGTCATACATGGTACCATATGCAGTGAAAGGCTTGTGTGTTTTGTGCAGATCACAGGGTGGGACCTCCATTGGCTGCTTCTGGGTGAAATTCAAGGTGTTGGTTCAAGGGTTTAAAGCCCTTCATGACTTGGGACCAGGTTATTTGAGGGGGCCCCTCTTGCCACTCACATCCACCCAACCCACTAGAACGGGAAGTCAAGGAATGTTGCAGGTCCTGTCTCCTGAGGACGGACATCTGATGGAACCCAGCAGAAGGGCTATGGTGGCTCCCTCCCTTTGGAATATCAGCGCTTCAGAAATTAGACTGGCCTCAACTTTGAAACTCTTTTGTAAGGCCTAAAGACATGATTTTGCCAATGGGCCTGGGGAACCCAGCGTGGGATAGAGCCCACTTATTTGACTGTGTGTTGTTGCCGTATGTGTTTGTGGACTGGGGGGAGGATTTATAGTTTTTTATTTTTATAGTTTGGTTTTTTAATTCTTTAATAAACTTTACTCCACTTATAAAAGATCAGATACTGTTTTTGTCTTGAGGCAGATACAATATGATCTAAAAGTGTAGGAGCAGGTATTGAGCTTAATCAGATATGGACAAATTACTCACTGCTTACTATTAATGATGACTGCCTTCCATACTGCGGAAGATCCTATTAGATCAGTTTGTCCCAGGTGCCTGTGGATCCTTTGGGCTCACAGAGGATGTTTGAGAATCTGGTGGGCAGTTTAATCAAGACCTTGGTCACCACTGGAATAAGCATAACTAAGGCACTTGATCTGATTATACATAGTGTCCTCTTCACAACAACTGCTCAATAAAACAAATGGCAGCTGTGTCCAGGAGAGCTTTTTGAGTACCACCTGAAGCAATTGCTGTATTTAAAGGACCTGCTCATAATCATGCATAATTTGTGACTTCTTACTTGATTTGGTGTAATAAGCGGTGTATGAGGCTGTCTTTGGAAAACTTTCAAAAGATAGCATGCTGGTACAAAATGAGGTGAACTAAACAGTGAAGGGTATATCCAGATACTCAGCGACCCAATTGTTTCAAGAGCTAGACTGTTTGATAGTTAGTTTCTTGGTGCAATTCAAGGTGTTAGATATCATCTTTAAAACCCTACATGGTTCTTGGCTGGTTTATCCAAGGGGATCACTTATTTGTTGGTTGGGTCAGATTCAAGAGAAGCAACTCCCACCAGATCCCATCTATAGAAAATTGTCATCTGAGAAGTCAGAAGGAGGCATTTTTAATCACCTTCCCAATTCTTAGAGATTCTCTCCCTATAGAAATCTGGTCTATAGTTCTCACTGCAGTGAGAAACTGTGAAGCTACTAGAAAAAACTCACCGACATTCTGATTTATTTGTGCAATTTAACTATACAGCATAATTGTGATCCTTTGTACTAAAGCAAATTATTCAAAACACCTCTCAGTTTTCTCCAGCATAAACCATATTCAATTATTATAATTGTCCTGATACAGGACATAATCTTGTTGAGAACTGTAGCTTGTACATTGAGAATCCACCTTGTAACAATCATGAAAAATTATCAGGCTTTCTGAGATCATAATTAGTTTACAATGAACATAAAATGAGGAGGCAGAACAGGCTGCATTTTCCAGAGCCCATTCACATTGCCAATTTTTCTTAACATCAAACAGATCCTAATAGCCACTACTAGCTCATTGCAGAGCACAGCATAAAAAAGGATATTCTATCCCAAATCATTTATACACCACACTACCGGTCCCAGGCACTGCTGGTCATATATGAACACAGAGCAATAAAAGTATATTTACCTTTTTCACAGTCTGAACCCAGACTAGAATTTCCTGCCTAGAGAGTTGTGCTTTCTCTTACTCAGTTCTCTTTGATGTTTTAATTCTTCTTCTAGGTTTTACTTTTCAAATGTTAAGCCTTATTGCTTTGTTCCTTCTTTTTCATAATTAGGGATTAAAGAATTTAGTATACCTTATATTTTGATTGTATTGTTACTATGTTTAGATACATGTGTTAGATATCCCTGTTACTTAAGTTTTCATGAACCTTTGGAAAAAATGGATTTTTTTTAATAGAATACATACAGGATCGAAGATATTTTATACATAAACTATGACTGCTGACATTGTGAGAAGGAGCAATAAAAAGTGATAAGCCTCAAAACAGAGGAAAGAAACACATGAGGAATCTTAATAAGTTACAGTATATAGAATGTTTAGCATATTGTACTATACATTTTATCAGAATACTGGAAGAAAGAACCAGAATGCTTTATGGTATTTAAATGGCTTTTGTTTCTTAGCTTTTGCCTTTCAATTATGTATTTTTTACTTCATTCTGTGAGGCAAAAGGATTGTCCAAGGATTTGTCTGGTAAATATTCACAAGTCCTAAGCACATGAAGCATGTATGAATATGAGACCTCACAAATATGTTTTCCTGTACAGGATTATGAAATAATTGGAACATTTTTCAAAATGTACTGTACAGTTTTTATTTCCAATGTAATAATAATATAAACATTCTAGATTGTAGCAATAGGTTGGAGGAAGAGAAATTCACTTTATCATATTTTAGTGCTGTATATATTCATATCAAAATATTGTATGGAATAATCCCAGGGTGTTCACTGTCTATAATAGTGTTGTGAATCCAGGATGGGTTTGGAAAAGAATTTAATATAACTAAAATGACTGTAAATGATTCTTAAGCCAAAAAAAGCATACTTTGCTAAAGAAATGTCAGATAAAATATAGTTGAAATGATAGTTTTAGGATATGATGCCAAGCTCAGTTTGTACACTGTAAGTCAAAAGAAGTTTGCAATTCCTCTCTCTGGAAATGCATCCTGTGATGATTTTGACTTTCTGCTGACTGTTATGCACAACATTATATAATACAATAAATCTCCAACGGTCTACTTCAAAAGGGAACTAAACCTAGTATGCACTGTGTCCTTGGAACCTTTTAGGATTCATAGTTTGGGGAACATTGTATGAATACCAGTAGAAAAGTTAATTAGGCTTTGATTTATAAGAACTAGAATTTGCATATTGTAAAGAGGAATATGTAAAAGGACATATATAGGATATGACCCACCTTAAATTAACCATCTATTAAAATCCCATCGATACCAGTATATGATAGGAAAGCATAATTTTACTGGCTCTCTTTTTAAAATAAATGAGACTTCAGAGTGCTTAGTGTCGTCTAGATCATGCTCTTATAGAACACATTACCAACATTAACTATTCCCCAGAGTGAAAAAATACCATTATGCTTCAAGAGTGTAAAGGAGTAGTTGTTTTATTGTTCCCCTGATGAATCGTGTAAGGCAATTTTCCCACTGCTTTGATCAATTTTTCAATTTTTTTGATCAATTCACAAGTCAAGACACATTTCTGAAAATAGCCTGGTGAAAATGTGCTATTCCTATGGAAATAGCATTAAGATATGGCATTATTGACTGCTAAAGCCTTGCTGTGAAAATATAGATTGAATGCGGACAGAGAATGTCAAATGTAGTGATTTCTAGTACCTAGGAAATCTCTTCTTCAATTTGTACGGTGACAATTCTGTGATTTACTGTATTGTCTGAACTAGATTGCAGAAGGACAGTAATTTTGGTTTAATTATTTACGGGCTTTAAAAGAAGAGTTTTAGGCTTTAAAAGAAGAGTTTTATTATTTTATTATTATATTCCCAGATGGGATGGATGTTTGCATATAAGGATCTCTGAATCTTTTTTTTCTTTTATTTCCAAAGTTAAAATACAAACTATCAAAAAGGGGAAACAACAAACAAAGCAAAAACTAAGCAGGACAAAATATGCATAGAAAAAGCAAACATAAACATATATTGTCCCTCCTAGCTGAATACTAATTGATGTCTTAACAATAATAATTTCACCCCTTGCAAAACAGGTCTACAATTTATAACCTTCTGCAGCTCTATTTATTCAGCTACTTGATCTACCATCCATTTATTGTGAAAGAAAACAGTTAACAGGTGAAGCCCACAACAAAACTAAACCTCACATCCCTCTGTTAATCTTATTAGATGTAGAAAGTCCACAATGGCTTCTAGTTTACCATAAACCACTGCAATCCTTATCTCTGATCAGTCTAGGATTCAATATCTTCATTCTTATTAATAACATTTTTCTTTTAAATTATAACTGGTATCTTCCTAAACAATTGCATCTCATTCCCCAAAATCATAGGTCTCTGTTGTGAATATCTCTGCAGCACTTGTTCAGAAAGTTTTCATACAAGTTGATTCACAACATATCTTTAAAAGTTGTCTTCTGATTGAATATAGTAAGCCTATTTCACAATCTCTATGCGTTTTCTTAAGACAGTCTAGTTCATCACTGATCCATATTGCCATCTCTAAGCCTTTTAAATTGAAGCCCCTTTCAACCTTCCCCAATGAGCCCACAATTCCCCCCCTCCAAATCCTTCTTCAGTTCTGTTAGCAGCAAATTGACTTCCAATCCACCCAACTACAAGTCTGACTTAGCTGTTATTACTTGCATCTAAAGATCATCCTTAGGTTGATTTATGACTGTTATTAAATTATCAAACCTTTTGTGTAAATTTTCATTCAGAGGTCATAAGTTGAAAAGCATTTTTTTCAAAGGCTTCCAAGAAAGCATTACATTGATCTGGCTTTATTGTTGTTTTCATTTTTAATATAATCCAAATTTCTTTTATAGACAGGCTTTCACAACAAAACATAGGTAATTCCTCTCAAGGGCAAAAAAAGTAGATGTTCTATAACAAATTCCCATCTCTTTAGAGAAAAGAAAAAAGACCAAAAATAAAAAGAGAAATAAAAAAACAAAATTATTTTAAAAACTAGTAAAATGCAAAATCACTACCAAGGAGAAAGCCTTTGTACTGTCTTTGCTTCTATGTGGCATGTGTTTCGTAATTCCAAAGAAAGCAATACAACAAGTAAAAAGTTCCCAGTCTAGCAAGGGGATATAAAAGAAATCCACATTCAACCTGATGATTAATTAAAGATGAAAGTAAAAAGTAAAAAAACCAAAGTGTGCTGTTGATAACCAAAGCATGCCTAAAAAACAAACGCTGATAGGAAAAGATGAAGACCCAACTACTCTTAACAAGAGTGAAACTATCTACTTTACTCTTCCAGATAAGAACATGGTCTTCTGAAGGTTGTCTTTGGTCATTTCAAAGAACCAGATTTGGCAACAAAGTCAGCTGTTTCTTGACAGGAGAAAAAAAATATCCAGTTGCTCAGCATGCCATTTTCTAGAAGACTCCCAGGATTTCTGAATCTTCTGCTGAAAAATCAGGAGTTGGAGCAAATTTAAAGACATGAATAAGCTTGGTGGAAGCCTAAGCTCAAAATGACTACAGGATCCTTTCTCAGAAATACTTGTTTTTTTGACAATTTTTAAAATTGTTTAAAATATAAACATTATCCTGAACAAATATCTTCTGACAGAATATACCTATTATTTTATTTAACTATTTTTTCCTGGCATTATGCCAGTTAAATCTCAGCAGTTGGCTGGCTGACCTGGTCCAAGCTCAGGAACTGAGCAGGCCTGGGAGTATTTGTGCCATTCATAAACAATGAAAAAACAAAACAAAACAAAACTGAAAGTTGGCAATGACAATCCACTTCCTTACTACTGCCAACAAATGACATACCCATGTCCATAAAGTCACCAAGAACTGAGATTGGCTGAAAATTCAACTTTCCAAATTCCAGATGAATTAATCAGTTGTGCTGAAATGAATTCAAATCCAGGAGATACCCACAGACAGATGTTATGCTGTCTTCCATTTCTGCACAAAGGTACAATCTGATGCCACAGCTTGGAACAAATTTCATTCAATTCAAGTGGAACTAATAAATCTACAAATTTGCATGATAATTTTAATCTTAATTAAAAAGCCTAAAGCAACATTTGCCTTTGTGCCATCTTAACCTAATTACTTACTTTTTCTATATACATTTCTTAGATGTATAGGCTACCAGATTCCAACATAAATTGATCCAGAGGTGGGCTGCTGCTGGTTCGCACCAGTTTGGATGTTAAGAATCTGCACAGTTCAGTGAATTGGAAAATCCCACCTCTGGCTGGCCCCACCCTTTCCCACCCTGCCCCTCCCAGAGTCCCCTGAACCCCATTTTGGCTTCCAGGCACTCTGTTTTGGCTTCCAGGTTGGTGCAGAAAGGTCTTCCAGGGCCAAAATAGGTCGTGGGGTGTGTGTCAGAGGTCCCATTTTTGCTTCCAGGCTGGTGCAGGGAGGCCTAGCAGGCCCAAAACAGGGTGCAGGGGAGGCATTTTGCCTGCCAGAGTGCTGCAGGAAAATAGTGCATTATCATTATTGTGGGGTGAGTTGGGGATGGAGATTTTATATTATCATAACTGTGGGGTGAATGGGGAATGGGGATTTTGCATTATGATTGCTCATAAGTAAGTAGGAATCAATAAAAGAGGAATGGAAAAATCCCTATATGTAGATCAGCGTTTCTCAGTCTTGACAAGTTTAAGATGGGCAAACTTCATGCAGCCTAGGCTATTCTGTACCCCTCCTTCAAATGTTCTTTAAAATACAGAGTTTCCCAGAATTCCTTTAGGAAACTCCAACATGCAAACTGTGGTTACTCATCCTAAAATGAATCCTCTTTACCTGGAGCTTCAAAATTTGCTGTTCACTAGGAAGATGTGTAGCTAAAAGTCAGTCTACATTTAGTGTACATCTGACTTCATAACCAAACAAAAGTGTATTTTCTGGCAGTTCACACCCCTTGCTTACTGGATCTGGATGCCACACTGGTTGTTAAATTATTTGAATCCTACCACTGAATCTATCTATCTGTTCTATTCTATATAGCACATATTCCTTTTCTTCTTTTAATGTACTTTGGGTGATATTATGAGAACTAATTTCATTGATAGGGTTTGTTATGAAGGCCAATTTGGCTTTGTTTTATTTTACTTTCATTATTGTAGACTAGGTATTCCCAGCCCTGCTTAACTGTTGATTACAAAGTCACAGATGATATCTTTTAGTTGAAACTAAGACTAAACTTTTTCTTACTATCAAACAAAAAATAAAGAGTTTCTCTTCTTAAGCTCTGAAAGAGTTTCAACAAAGCACACTGGGTTTTAATTGGATCACTTGGGAATCATTCAGATATAAATCCCAGATTTATGCTAATGATAACCTACAAACTTTTTTCTTCTTTCTTCATTTTCTGAAGCCAAGAAATAATTAACATATATTAATTTGCATGTATACTGTAATTTTAGAAGACTTTTAAAGTAACCTCTTTTAAAACTATTCTCTTACGCAATATGATTCTATAAATTTAAAGAGAGTGTAAAAAGTCACTAGGAATTCATGTTTCTTCTGTGGTCTGACAATTTGCTTTGTAGATTAATTCCTTTCAATTCTACAAATTTTAATGGAATACTATTTGAACAAAGCATTTCTTCTCATCCTTTACTGTCAGTTATTCTTTTTATATGACTTCATATTTCCTCTGCATAATTTTATTTAACCACAAGTGAATTAACTTCTCCTGAACTATGTTCTGGATCCCCTTATTAGAAAACTTCCAACTATTAACCACATGTTGTAGTTCCCCTTTCAATCTGTGCACTGATATTTTTGTAACCCATTTACCATGATAACAAAAGGCCACAGAAATTTCTGCCTCTTAACCATTATTCTGTACAATAATATTAATTTTTTTCTTTAATCATTAAACATTTTAATTAATTTTTGTACAGCTTTGTAATCAGTGACTGCTGTGTATTGCACACATTACTGGGTCTGGGATACTTTGAAGACTTTCATAAAGGATATTAATTTATTTGCTGAATCTTATCATTCATTACCAGATACGGCCTATGAATTAGGAATACGTTCAGGGAAAACCTGTTAGATCATAATCAAAGTCTAAGATTTAAAATATTGGGCTTCATCAAAATCCAACGCTTAGAATCAAAAACTAGAAAAAGACAATGACTTTATGCTGTGCTTACAAATGCTAGCATTTTCCTGTTGGTTATCTTCTGGAAACAGAATGATAGACTCTGTGAATCCATCTGTCAAGGTAATGACATACAGCACATTAAACTAGTTAGGATCTTCATTATCATTTCTTAAAAGAACATTTCTACTTAAAATGTCCCAGAATTCAAAATGGCCAGATTAAACAGACTTCATTTATATTAATAGAGCTACAGAAGGCTCTTAGAGTCTCTCCTCAGAAATTATTTATTGTTCATAAATTCACAGCCAACTGACAGAAAAGGGCACGATGGAACTAATTTAATATTTCTTTGGTCATATTATGTTCACATCTGAATGAAAAATCAGTTAAAAAAAAAGTGGAGCAAAATTTATTATTTTACTGAAATGGTCATGGGTTAGGTTATCATACACCTTGTGCTTGTGGCAGGAAGATTAATCTTCAGACTTGTTCACATGAAAGACATTCGGGCCAGATGAATTTGCCTTCTCACAGGAATTAAGCTTTAAATATACTGCTTTTTCTCTATATCATTCTGCAGAGACAAGTAAAGCTAAAGAAATGGTGCGGCACCTTATATTGAATTGCCCGGCCTCTCCTCACCATGCTCGGTCCCGACTTATTCCTCCCCTCCCAGCCATTCCTTGTCACGCCCAGCCTCACCTTGCCCAGCCCCTCACCTTGCCTCTTGGCCACTCGAAGAAGTTAATCAATGTTAGTATGTTCAGAACAAGGCGGGTTCAGTGGCTAAAAGCGGGCCTGGCCTGGGTGCAGGTGATGGTTTTGTTGCTGAAGCAGGTCTGCTTCTCTCCTTGGTTGGTGGGACAGCTGCGCTTGGCCAAGGGCCACCAGAGGGAGGTGAGGAATCTGAGAGAAGGCCCTTCAGTCGCCTCTTACGCAAGGAGACGGGATGCTATAAAACAGTGATGGTGAACTTTTTAGAGACTGAGTGCCTAAACTTCAAGGTGTGTGCGCCAGAAATTGGAAGACCAGCTGGCCGGTGGGAGGCAGAGCATCACAACACCAGCAGCTCTGCAAGAGGTACAATCTTCTTCTTTCGTGAGCTTCTGTTTTGTTGTTTGCAGGGAAACTTCTGTTTTCCAGCAAACAATGGTGAGAAATGCGGAGAAACGAAGAAACACAGTGGAGCTGAGCTGGGGTGACTATGCTTATGCCCACAGAGAAGGCTCCGAGTGCCACCTCTGACACGCATGTCATAGGTTCACCACCACTACTATAAAGCCTTCGCAGCCTCGTTTGGTGCTACCTGGCTGCCTTGGAAGTGAGGGAGGACAAAGAGGCCAGCCACAAGCCAAAGGTTCAGGCCAAAGCATTGCTTGCTTTACTCTCCTGCCTCCACTCTTGCAAGTTTCGCTGCCTTTTCCCTTCCCGCACAGCCTTCTCGCTCTTCGAGACTGCAGCTCCCTAAATGGGAAAGCTGGCTGTGAGAGGAAGAGAGTCTGGGTGAGCCATACCCAGACATTTCCCAGTTCCCCTTGCCCCAGAAGCACCAACCCTGCACTTTCCCCTCTCTGCTAGTGGCTGCTCCCTTCTTCACACGGGATCTCCTGGCAGTGAGGAGGGAGTGGGACTTTTAGAATAAACCTGGTCTTTCATGTTTTTCCTTTCTGCCAATGACCTAGGTAGGAAATGAAACTTTTTGGTTATTTCTTTGGATGAACAGAGTATTATAGTTCTAAGACTAAACTCTATTTTTTTGAGGATGCCTGGCTCTTTTTAATTAGCCTGGAAGATGATCTAAGGACTAAATTTATTTCACCAAATCATATAAAGCCCTTCCTAATCTTACTCTTAATTCTGAATAACTGGCCTTCCTTCCTTTTCCCGATTCCTGCTTCTCCTCAACTTTACCGATGTACATGTTCTCGCTTTATGATTCTATTCCTGTCTTGGACCTTAAGCTATGCCTGGTTTTGATTATGAATTGCTTCTGATTTGTTTGGTATGCTGGAATTCAAACTTGCATGGTCCATGATTTGACTGCTTCCAGACCTCATAATCCCCATAATTTAGATCTGCTTGATGGTCTGTTGTCTTAACAGCTCAACACCTGAATTATAATCATGATGTAATTTATTATTTTATGTGAATATTTTGACTATGAATAATTAATCATTCATATTTGTACATTACAGCATAGCCAGTAAAAATGAAGAATAATTTAAAATGGTCTAATAAGTATAAAATTATGACTAAAATACCAGGTGAAAATGTTTAATATATTGGATTTTCTGAATGTTCTTTATGTGTTTGAAATTTGTATATATGCAGATCTAGGTGTGTTCGGGTCTTTTCCCGTATAACTCTGAGAGTATCTTCACAACGTTTCAGCGAGGTCCCACTCGCCATCTTCAGGCTAGTACCTTCTGCTTCGTGCCATGCAAGAAGTGTGTGACCGGAGCTGCTGTCTCTCTATAAATACTGGTGGGAAGGCATGGTGTGCTGGGATGGTTGGCTGTGCTGCTGCCTCTTGACTGGTTGATGGAGTTAATGTTGATATAATGGGCTGTGTGATGGCCTTGTGAGTTTTGTTGTGGAGATATCCTGGAACT
>JAEANM010023716.1:0-11307 GCA_017656035.1 Myanophis thanlyinensis
AGAAAGAGAGAGAGAGAGAGATGGCAAAACAGGTTAACCTAGCCCCAAAATACAGTTAGTCTTCGACTTATAGCCACAATCGAGCCCAAAATTACTGTTGCTAAGTAGGACATTTGTTAAGTGAGTCTTGCCCCATTTTATGACTTTTTTTGCCACAGTTATTAAATGAATCACTGCAGTTGTTAAAGTAGTAACCTGGTTGTTAAGTGAATCTGGATTCCCCATTGACTTCACTTGTCAGGTTGCCAGGGATTACTTGACTCGGGGATCTTGCGTCCGTCATAAGTATAAGACAGTTTGCCAAGCATCTGAATTTTGATCGCAAGACCATGGAACTGCTGCAATGGTTGCAAGTGTGAAAAAGTCATAAGTCAGTTTTTTCAGTGATGTCCTTTGAACGGACATTAAATGAACTGTTGTAAACCGAGGATTACCTGTATTATGAGCCAAGAGGAAAATGCTCCTGGGATAAGAGGGGAATTACCAGATGGCATCATCTAGAAAGTCTTGCTTTTGAAAGCATCTGTGTGAAAAATTGTTTCACAAAAGGAGGAGCCTTTTCTACATCATGATATTCATGTACTTGTCAGAAGAAAATTATTCCCCTGCAATTGTAACATCTTCTCTCACCCACCCTTGCAGTCACACCACAATAAAAAGTTATCAGCTTGTCAGATAACATTTATTTCTTTTCTAACATGTACTTGCAGGCCAGATTTTTCTCAGCTTCTTGGTAGAAACCTTCCCATAGCAGAAGTAACAACGACACACTTAACTCTTTCAGAATACCAGGCAAACGTGCTTCATTTTGCATTGCCTTGTGGATTCTGCCCCTGAAGTGGCAAAATGTGCTGACCATCATCTGTCACCCTTCCACACATTCTCCCAGAAACACTGTGGGGAAAAAACCCAAGAAGTAGCAGAACTTTGAGTCCTCAAGCGGACTGGAGAACCATCAAGTCAGAGGTGAAATTCAGCCAGTTCTAGCAGGTTTGTAAATTTTCTAAGCAGTTCAGAGAACCAGTTGTTAGAAGAAATCTCCTTTTGTTATGACAAACCTAGACAGCATACTAAAAAGCAGAGACATAACCCTGCCAACAAAAGTGTGAATAGTCAAGGCTATGGTTTTCCCCATTGCAATGTGTGGCTGTGAAAGTTGGACCATAAGGAAGGCTGGGAACCAAAGAATTGAAGCCTTTGAATTATGGTGCTGGAGAAGACTCCTGCGAGTCCCCTGGACTGCAAGGCAAAAAACAAGTCAGTCCTAGAGGAGATCAATCCTGACTGCTCTTTAGAAGGCCAGATCCTGAAGATGAAACTCAAATACTTTGATCACCTAATGAGGAGGAAGGACTCACTGGAGAAGAGCCTAATGGTGGGATCAATTGAGGGCAAAAGAAGAAGGGGACAGCAGAGAATGAGGTGGCTGGATGGAGTCACTGAAGCAGTTGGCGTGGGTCCAATTGACTCTGGGGGATGGCAGAGGACAGGAAGGCCTGGAGGAACATTGTCCATGGGGTCGCAATGGGTAAGACACGACTTTGCAACTAACAACAACAACAACAACAAAGATCTCTAAGTTTTTAGGTGGCAAACCCCAAAGTTTAACTCACCCTAAGCAAGTGCTTGTCAGCTTGTGCACGCAAAGCATTCAACTGGGATGAAATTTTTTGGGGTGATTTGGGGGACCACATTTAATGTTTGGGGCAGGGAGAAGCAGCAATAAGTGGTTGGAGAGCCCAAATAAGTGAGGTGGTGTCCTCTCTAATAGGCGTGGGGGGGATTTTTTGGAGAGAGTGGTGGATTTGTCCATTATTTTAAAACCATGGGAGCCTATTTTAGAGGTCATATGACACTTTTACTATTTTTCCTATTTCAGTGTTTTTGTTTTGTTTAAATTTTTCCAAAGAAAAATCTTCAAGAGTCTTCAAGAGTTTTGACTGGAGGGGACTACGTTGGTTGTTAAAAACAAAGATATGGGAGTCACAGATTGCCACTCATTGGCATATAAATTTGATCTTGCCCCTGTTAGATCCTGAAACAGTGTTCCAGAGCCAGCCTTCCTTAATTTTGTGGCATCCAGATGGTAGGGCTTTCAGCATCTTCTACCAATGTGATGTGTCTACTGAGATGATTTAGAATTGTCCAAACCATCTAGAAGATACCTACTTGGGGAAAGTTGGCTTAGACCAGGGGTGTCAAACTCAAGGCCTGGGGGGATGGATCCGGCCGCTTGGGTGCTTAGATCTGGCCCCCAGGGCTGCCCTGGAACAAGCAAAGACTGGCCCACAGTGCTTCTGCCAGCTAAAACAGAGCTCCATTTCGCTGGCAGAAGGTTGTAGGAGGACGTTGTAACCAAAAGTGGAGCTCAGGAGCCCATTTTTGCTGGTAGAGTACTTGGGCCACCACAGGCGCCCCCAACATGAGTGATGTTGAGCCGGCCACACCAACCCTGCCCCCCTCCACCAAGGTCAGACACAACCCTGATGCGGCCCTCAATGAAATCAAGTTTGACATCCCTGTCTTAGACAGTGGGCTCTGGGAGACCAAATGCAAGATAGTTTAAACTGTTGCTGCTCCAAATATGGTGGGCACAGCTTCAAAGAGATCACTGTCAAAATATTTCAAATCTGAAAACATCATGCAGGGAAAATGCCTTTTTAGATCGATGAAGTTATTGGACGCCCACCCACAGTTCAAGTCTCATCAATCTCAATCTCATCAGTGTGCAACTTACAAACACAATTGAGCCCAAAATGTATGTGGCTGAGTGAGATATTTTCTGAGTTTTGCCCTATTTTATGACATTTCTTGTCACTATTGTTAAGTGAATCATTACAGTTGCTAAATTTGTAACATGGTTGTTAAATGAATTTGGTTTTCCCATTGACTTTGCTTGTCAGAAGATCACAAAAGGGAATCGCATGACCCTGTCACACCGCAATGGCCTAAATGTGAGTCAGTTGCCAAGCATCTGAATGTAAATCACATGACCATGGGAATGCTGCAATAGTCATAATGTATATGTAAAAAATGTCATGAGTCACTTTTTCAGTGCCGTTGTAAAGTTGAACAGTCATTAAGTGAACTGTTTTAAGTCAAGGACGACCTGTATCCCATGGATAGGGATCATGGGATAGGGTGACCAACCGTCCTCTTTTGCCCGGACATGTCCTCTTTTTACGTCCAGTCCGGGGTGTCCAGTTTTATAAATTTATAAAACCCACCTGGATGCCCTGGACTGGATGTAAAAAGTGGAGATGTCATGTCCGGCCAAATGGGGAAAAGCCAAGACAAGCATGCACTCCATCACACTTAGAAATCCCGCGATGGAGGCATGCTTGTCTTGCGGGATACGCTTTTCCCCATCAGCAGCACCTGGGCGGCGGGAGAAGAGCTGCTGCGGAGCTGTGCCCCCCCCATGCCCCCCTGCCGCTGCCCCCCCGCCCCCCACGATGGAGCGCATGCTCATCTGGAACCGCTTTTCCCCATCAGCAGCACCTGAACAGCGGAACTGCGCTGCCGCCCCCCGCCGCCGCCACCCCCGCCGCTTGAGAACAAGTACAATATAAGTAGAGACTATTTTTTTCTCGTCCTCTTTTTTGGAAATCAAAATATGGTCACCCTATCATGGGATTGGTAGTCTAAAGTATCCAAAGTATTAGTTATTTAGACCTACCGTACTTGCCTCCTTTCTAGGCATTTTTTCTGCCTTTTTTCAGCAACTCCTTGAACTTAATTTCCCTGAAATTTTGAATTAATTCTCCTTCTCCTCTGTGTCTGGAATGAAACACTAGGCCAGTCCTAGACTGGAGGCAGAATGGGACAACTAGGCAAACCATTGTTCAGCAGGCATCAAAGGACTTACCTTACTATGGTGACAGTATTTAATGCAGTTTACTTTATTGAATGTACCTGGCTCAGCCATCGTTTTCCTTTCTGTTGTATACTGCGCACGCGCAGCCAGAGTTTACACACTGGTCCGCCATCTTGAACGAACGACCCGACAGCTGATTGGCTGTCGGGACGTCGATGCCCATTGGCTGGCCCACCAGCCAATGGGAAACGCAGGAATTTGAAGTCGCGACAAATATAAAAAGCCGCGGCTTCCCTTAAGCTGTGCCTTTTGACTGACAGAATCCGCATCGTGAGTTTTACTCGCGGTTTGAATAAAATGGGACCCCTCACGGTCATCCAAATGGACCCTGTTTCTTGAGTTTTCTTTCACCGATTTGGATCGGGTTTTTGGCTATAACACTTTCTCCCAAACTCTTCCCTATTCTTTCCACTGGCACAAGTCAAGGGCCTTGTGAAGCTACCACCTGCTGCTTAACACGGCTTTGCATGCCGATTCCAGTGGGAAGGAACTGGTAGGACAAAAGCTAACATTTGCACATTGCTGTGGCCTTGCAAAGGGAGCCTTTAATTAACTGTACGTCTGTAATAAATAAATAAGTGCCATTCATTGCATTAATTAATTACATTTAGAGGCTGCTGAAATACAAACACTTTGGACAGGCTTTTAAAATAAAAAAAAACAATAGAAACAAAACAAAACAAAAATCAGAAACTTTCGGCAAAGGAAACAGAATTCCTCTTCCCAAAGAGCACTCAAAAGGGGTTCAGCAACTACTTTTTCCTGAGGTCTATGAGCAAATCCAGTTCCAGCAACGTTTGGCAAATCTTTCAGGGTGGAATCCGTGAAGATCTCTGGAAGGATGCTTGTTCCAGAATGCAGCAGAGAGCATGTAACCTCTTGAATTATGATCGCTACAAATGACTGCGGTTTGAATGCCACGTTTTTAGGAGTAGAAGAATGTATTCTCGCAAACTAGGAAGCAAAAAAATGGCAATTAAAGTCATAGACACGGACAAAATGTTTTATGCGATTTCCAGCTTTCATCCATGATTATAGAACGCAGATCGACGTGCACGTAAGAAGAAACCACACACAGTACAGTATGATCTTTGGCGCTGGGGAAGTAAGTGTGTGTTTCTTATTTCTCTCTTCTCCTTGTGGCCTATCCCACACTGCTCCTCCTTTATGCTGATTTGGATTATACACTTTTTTTTTCTTTTTTGGGTAGAGCCTTTACTTTTGCTTATGTTACTTGTACAAAATGTCATGTACCTTGGTGGTGTTAGGTAAATAATAGCCAGACACCCAGGAACTCTATGACTCTTTTCCTTCGTGCCATCGCTGACACCGCATGGTTTTTACAAGGTAACCAAGTGTCATGTTGAAGTGGGGAGCGAAGGGTGAGAAAGGCAGTGATTAATGCTTTAGGCTGCTTGCACGGAGCGAAATGGCTTTGTCAAGTGCCACCTAGTGGCCTCCACAGATCTGCAGTCATGTGACTTTCTGCAAGTTGTTCTGTCTTTCCAGCTTTCATCATGGGGGGGTGGGGGACAGCCACTGCTCCTGTCTGTGCATACATTTTTTACAAGTAGGCAGTATATCAAGAGAAAAAGAAAGAAAATGGGCTATCTGCATCCTATACAAACATATATCTGAATTGTTTTGCATATGCACCACTCAGGAATTAACTCCTGCAATTAGCCAATAATTATTAGAACAGTTGGGAGTTAGAGGCTTCTAAGCTTGGAAATGACCATCCGTCCATCCTAGAGCTGTAAATTGTCCTTCCTGGTACCCCCCATTGCTGTTTGTCATCCTGGGAGCCCCTAAATTCACGGTGCAGATTTGGGGGCAAATCAGTGAATTGCAAACAGCTCCTTTTTTTGATATGTCTTTTTCCTTATACAAAATAACCTTCGTCTTCAAATATCCTTCCTTCCTTCCTTCCTTCCTTCCTTCCATTTTCTAGCCCTATATCCTAGATATGTCATGATGACAGCAGCTGAAAAAGAGAACTGCCACTAAAGGATTGCCAGAAGCTTCTCTGTCCTGCATTGTGGCATCTCTCTGCCCTTTGACAAGCATCTTTCCTCATCTTACTGAGAGATGCCAGTGAAAGAACTGGGATATTTTCCATGCGAAACTGTAACATGACAGCAAATCTTCTTACTGGGAATGAAGAGAACGGGTCTTTTGTGTGTTTCAGTATTCCGCCCCCCCCTCCACACACAGAGACAATAGGGCTACTACTAGGCCAGAGTAAATTGTTTTTAGCTTTCTTGGTAATAGTGTGATAAGGCTCGGGTCTATCATTGCCTTTTACTGTACTGGGGAGAAGAAGCACAAGAATCGGTTGGTTAAGAGGGTCACCCACCTCCGGTTTCCATTGTTCGCTGAGTTACAGAAAAATCACAAGTTCTGATTAGGTTACACCTTACACCTTTGTGGGTTTGCACGGGGACTCGGAGCAGCTTCACGCTCAAAGAAAGGCAGGAATGTAGGATATTGTATCTCTAATACAAAGGGAGGGAGGGAGGGAGGGAGGGAGGGAGTTGGATGCTGGTATGTGACCTTCACCATGGAGCTGTGCAGGTGCCACTCACCGGCTTGGCTATTCAGTCCGTGATACTGATACCAGACGCAAAGGAAGAGAGAGAGAGAAACAGAAATGTCCGTCGTGAGAAGGTAGCTCTAGTCCCCCGCCTCCTTCCTTTTATCTCTAGGAACAATTTCCCCTTTGATTTTGCTGGGGTTTGAGGGCTGAGACACTGTTTTCTTTTCAAGGACTTACCCTTGTATTGTATTTCTCCACTCCCATCTCCTGAATACACACAGCGAGGGAGGAATTGCGCTTGAGCAATTAGAAGGGCATCGCGCTGAAGGCCCACATGCCCAGTTCATGTGCTCTGTACATGAACACCTCTATGCTCCACCTGCAGGCACGTGCTTGGGCAGCTTCGTACGTTCATGCTCAGCATCAAACTGGGTCCAGGGCAGAGATGGCAACGAGGCCGAGCTTTTGCATCATTAGGCATCACCTCAAAGCTCTTCAGTTCACCTTGCTGCAGATCTAGCCACAACCACTTCGAATGATGCACCTTGAATGATGTATAAGGCACCAAGCCAGGGGTCTCCAAATTCGGCTGAGGAATTCTGGGAACTGAAGTCCACAAATCTTAAAAAGTTACCAAGTTTGGGGACCCCTGCAGTTAATTATGGGAGTGTATATGGGAATCACACCACATATGATTAAGAGAACAGAGCTTGAAAAGAAAAGGAATTCACGTGAAAAAGGAGTTGGAAAGAATAAAGGGGGATGCAGGTGTTAGATCCCTGATGAATAAGCACCCATTCCTGTCTGGCTATTAAAGAGACTTGCTGCACACAGGTGAATGTATACCTTCCCACGCCTGAGCCCTGTTAGATGGATTGAAACTATACCATCTCAGCATTCGCAATTAGCATTCCACCTGGTATTGGGGGAAAAAAACAGGTTAGAGTGTATTTAGATATCTGAGTTGAATCCAAAGCCTGCATCTAATCCAAGGCTCCTCCTAATAGAGGGAGGCAAAAACAGTATCTTAGAATTTGTATTTGTTCTTTCGGTTCATTATTGCGAGAAATGTTTAGTCTTTTTTTCCTTTTTTCTACAAATGGTTGGTCGCACAGTCTGCCAGTTGTTTAGACTGGATTTGGCATTTTTATCACCTACCGGGTCCTTCCCAAGGACCAGCCACAAACAGGTCACGATGTCCCCTGGTCTTCCGAAAAGGAGTCAAAACATGGCTCTGTGGCTTTGATAGGAATCGTATTCTGTTGTACGTTGCGCTTTTCTGAAACGCTACCAGTTAGATTGCAAGTTCCAGAAGTTTGAAAACATTGATACTGGGGTTTGTTTTTCCTCATCTTGTGTTTCTTACCTCTGACCTAGGACAAATTCCTGCCCCCGCCCTAAATTTTGCTCCCCCACCCCACACAGCAGGTTCTTACCATGCACACCATTAGCTTTCCTTAGCTGAAATTCAATTACCACCCACCGGAAAAGCCAATGTAAATCAATATACATAAAGTTTGCGGGTAGCATTACTATAGTTTAGGCACTCTTTTCAATATTGTTCCACTATTATATTAGGACTATAAACTTAATGAAAAGTTCAACTGCCTTGACTGCAATCTAGTGGTGGCTCCAATTTGTGCAACTCAGATGCATCACATGCATAAGCGTTTGTGAGCTTTTAATGTTTGAGTTCTTGTTAAGCTCTGGGGTGTCCTTTGGTACGTCCCCATGGTTTTGTTTTTTTCATAATGAATACAATACAGGTAGTCCCCAACTTACAATCACAATTAAGCCCAACATTTCTCTTGTTAAGTGAGACATTTGTTAAGTGAGTTTTGCCCCATATTATGACTTTTCTCGCCACAGTGGTTAAATGAATCAACTGCAATTGATAGGTTAGTAATCTGGTCGTTAAGTGAATCTGGCTTCCCCCATTGATTTTGCTTGCAGCAAGGTTGCAAAAGGTGATCACGTGACCTTGGGACACAGCAACGGTCATAAATATGAACCCGGCTGCCAAGCGACTGAATTTTGATCACATGATCACGGGGAAGCTACATAAGTCGTAACTGTGAAAAATGGTCATTTTTCTCAGTGCCATTGTAACTTTGAATGGTCACTAAATGAACTGTTGTAAGTCCAGGGCTACCTGTACTGTAGGTGAAGTCCTTGACTTTTGACTACAATCGGGACCAGAATTTCCATTGCTGAGCAAGATGGCCGTTAAACGAATTACACCTGATTTTACAAGTTTATTTGCCACGATTAAGTGAATCACTGCAGTTGTTAAGTGAATTAGAGGGTCATTAAGCGAATCCTGCTTCCCCCCCCCCCCCCATTGATTTTGTTTGTTGGAAACCTGCTGGGAAGGTCTCAGATGGCAATCACATGACCCTAAGATGCTACATTATTACAGTGCATACATACAGATTGCTAAGTGCCCACATTTTGATCGCATGACCACGGGGAATGTTTTGATCATCATAAGTGTGAGGACCAGTCATAAGTCACATTTTTTGGTACTGAGTAAATTTGGTTACTAAATAAATGGTTCTAAGTTGAGGACAACCTTTCAGGTCCCAAGGACTTCTTGCAAAGTACACTTTTTATAGAGAGAGGTGCCCCTTGGAAGAATGGAAAATGCTCCCTACATACCAATGAATGGGAACCGGACTTGTCATGTCACCCTTCCGTACATACCAAGGCATACATAACTCCCAGAAACATATGGGACATCCTTGTAAGTAGCCCCTGTTAAAGCTGATCTGTTCAGTGTTTCCAGGTAGCCTTGGACTTACTACCATTCATTTGGTGACTGTTCAAAGTTACAACAGCAGTGAAAAAAGTGACAAGTTTTTATACCTATAACTGTTTGTAGCATCCCCATGGTGATCAAAATTCAGGATCTTGGCAATTGGCGTGTATTTATGACAGTTTGCACTGTTGAGGACAACCTGCAGGGACTTTTCCACTTGTCTATTTATCCATCACTAGGTGGCAGCAAAGACTTAGATGTTTTCTACCTCTAGACTGCCATCTCATGGTCATTGGGTTTCATGCAGCTGGGATGCAGCTGCCGGATAGGTGTTTTTGAAGAAGTTTTGCTTTGTAAATGCAACTGGATATACTGTGGGTTGACCTAGTCTTCAAAATAGATTAAGTGGCTATAGAAACTGTGGTTCTGGGTCTTTGTTACAGCAGAGATGAACAGCACAAAATCCAATTCCTTCCCCTTCCCCGTCCCCTTCCCCTTCCCCGTCCCCTTCCTTCCTTCGTTCTTTCCTTCCATTGGAAGAAATGTCCATCTGGGTTCAGTTCCAAGACACTGGAAACATGGAGGCTATTTGGAAAGAAGGTTTATTGGTGAACAGGTCCACATGGTTTGAGGTCCTAGGCGAAAAGGCACACAGGTGAGAGAGAGGGATAGATTTATACCCTCTCTTGGGCTATGACCTTGCTTCCTGTTCCTGTGGCAAGAGAAAGTATTCTGATTGGTTGTAGGCTCCCAGGTGGCCATGTGGGGTTATGGATCATGGTTCAAGTTTGGTTGAAGCTTTTTGGGCTTTGCTTGTGCCATGTGGTGAGTTGACTAATCCCAACATGTCCTGAGGGTGAAGGTCTTTTGTGTTGTAGACAGGTGGGCACCAAAATAGCTTGTGGGGGGAGGGAGTTGAGGCTCTGAGTTTGTCTTTAGAAACCTGTTTCTCCTTTAGGGAAAATACAATATTCTACCTTTTTAGTATTTCCTAGAATATTTCATTCTCCTTGGACAGGGGTGGGTGCTAACTTCCTACCCTTCCTCCTTACCAACCAACCACCCACCCATTCCTTCCTTCCTTCCTTCCTCCTTCCTTCCCCATGTTTTTCTTCCATTTTTAACTGAACTTGATTTAGTGGAATAGAAAGAATGTGACAAACTCTTCTGTTCAACTGTCATGAGGAAAAAAAAAGAATGTGACAAACTCTTCTGTTCAACTGTCATGAGGATTTGACCCTATAGGGATCAAATCCCTATTCAGCGGTTTGGTTTTCTGTTTACCTGCTCTTTCCAACAGCCATCCAGAAATATCCAAGATACGAGAGTGAAGGAAAAATAAAATCTCTCTCGACCACTCAAACAACTAAATGACGCATAAATATGGCAAACGTTTCCCAGAGTTATATTGCTAAGAAGACAGAATTTTTTTATGAGCCAGCTTAGTCTTCTCACTGCATTGGAAAAGTCTATTTCCTCCCTTCTTGATAACAGCAATGGTTGGTTTTATACAATCCCATAAAACTCCATTTTGTCTTATCTGTATGGGACTCAGATAATAATAGCAATCATAAATATTTATTTGGGCAGTTAGGCTCCCTTTTTTTCAACCCCAGCAACATAACTTGGCCAATTTAAGTCAAAAGGAAAGAGACAGAAATGCACAGAATACTTTCCCCAAGAAATATGTGGCAAAGTGGGAGTGCGGACTGAACCAAATATTTGCAAGTCTTCAAAATATAGTAATTTTTAAAGAATTTGAACAATTACTATAGTTCTCAAATGCTATAAAGCAACAAGCGGCAAAAATATTGTAATAGTCAAATTCCAAATGCATATCATGTTTCAAATCCTTATTGCGTGTCAACGATTAAAAAAAATAAGATCAAAGAATGGAATTCGGCTCTAGGGTCACAGAAGATGGAGCAAAATCAACCATTAAATATTTCATCTGAAAAATTGGGATTACATTTCAACTAAGTTTAGATGCTTGTTTTCTCCGTGCAGAGGTTTTCTGTGTTTAAGATTCAAATATATACTGTACATATTTATACATATATGTTTTCGTAGATTTTCACGGGTGCAGGTATGCAGGTCTAGGTTTATTCTGGTCTTTTCCCATGTAAGTTTGAGAAT
>JAEANM010023717.1:0-11307 GCA_017656035.1 Myanophis thanlyinensis
TAATTACCACGTTCTGGTCTCTCAGACGGTAGTATTAGTTATCGTTGCCACGTCTGACACCAACCCTGACACCTCATAAAATAAGGAACTGAATTTCACTGACTCAACCGTCTCCCTCAGCCCAGTTGGGGAAGGGACGAGGAAGGGTGGGGTGTGTATGTATGTGTGTGTGTGTGCCTGCGGTTACCTTTGGGGAGCCCAATGGGACTAGAAGCCACAAAGGCAAGATTTCGTGAAAGAAGGAAGGGGGCATTTGAGGTTTTCATGTCCTCCCCTCCCCAAGTGGTGGGAATGGGGGATAACTCAGAATAAGCCCATGTTTAGGTCTGGAAGAGACGACAGAAGCGGGGTGAGGGTGCCTTTTCTCCCAAAGGAAGAACGAGGAGACTGGCTGCGTCGGGATTGGATCCTGTCAGCAAAACACACACCCGAGCATCCCGACAAACCGTTTTCGCGCGCGGACACGCCCTCTCGGGCATCTACTGGGCGGGAAAATCTGGGCATTCAATGGGAGAGAGAAGCATAGACGGACCCGCGGGTTCCAGGACAAGAGCGAGAGGGGCATGTCTGGGCCAGGTGGCCTTCGTCCGGGCCCTCCTTGGCGGCGTCAGCTGGGCTGTGGGCGCACCCACCGGCGGCCAAGCAGGGGCGCAAATCCCGGAGGCAGCCCGCAGAAGCGCACCGGCTGGTGGAGAACAACGCCCAGCGCAGATTCTGCGGGCTAAACACGCGCTCCCAACACGGAATCGGAAGCTAATCTAGCGCGTCGTACAAGAGCCAATGACCCCCCGCGCGACCGCCGCCGCCGCTTCGCCGAGCGCGGAGACTCGAGGGGGAACCGGCGATGCCAGATGACGCGCCAAACGCGCCTCCCTCCCTCCCCGCTCCTCCCAGCGAGCCGGCTCGGAGCCGGAGTTGGGGGGTGGGGGTGGGGTGGGGGAGAGGGATGAAGGAAAAGGGGGCGGCAGGGCAGTGGTTAGAGCACAAGGTGCCGCTCATGGCGCGGCTCTTGCAACTTTGGAGAAATTAGGCGGGGCCTATGGCTGTGGAGAGGAATCCTGGACTCCCTTGGCTCCCCAAAAATGGGAGAACCGAGATCCCAGTGCGGTGTTTCAAGCGCTTCTCTGAGCCCCTTGTTTAAAAAAAAAATCATTTATTAGTCCTTTGTTTTTCGTGACAAGGATATCGGTTGACGGACAGGCTGCCCAGAGACAGCTGCAGAGCCCTGATCCTAAACACTCACAGAATAACCAAGGCCCCCGGCGCAAAAGGGCTCTGCCTTCCTCTACCTCTTCCGAGGCTTCGCCGCCCCGCGGCGTCTTTTCACTGGGCCGCCTCCAGTGAAGTTCAGTGGGGTATTCTATGTCTTAAGTGCGCTTCAGGTCTCACGTTCACGTTCATAGATTTCACGACCGATTAACCCCCGGTCGTTTCTGGGGATCTCGCTCTTCCTGACTCGCCAGTGATAGCTAAATTCACGCTAGAGAAAACTGAGAGGTCAAAGTGCCCCTTTCATCAAGTTCCTTCTTCTCTCCAAGGCAGAAACCTCTCTCTCTGTCTCTGTCTCTCTCTCTCTCAGACCTGACCGCTTTTGTCGGGGACTTCATCTGGTTGGTTTCCAAAGCCCCCAGCGCTCCTCTCCGCCGTCCTTTTATTTTGGCAAGAGATGAAAGTCTCCCTCGCTCGGGGCTTTTGTCGACTAGTGGTTTCATCAAACATCCACTCAACTTTGGCACGCCTTGGTGTCAAGATGTCTCTTGTTGGCCTGAACACCCCCCCCCCACACACACACACATACAATTTCACAAATTTCCGCCAGTCTCGGAAAATATATAGCCCGTCAGCTTCGAGCTGGGGCAACAGGAGAATGGTGCAATATACCCTGATATATTGAAATAACCATCGCTCTCGCCGCCCCCCCCCCTTCCCGGTTTCGTTGTAATTTTTCCGATTTGATAGTTTGGTTATGGGCCAGTTGCGAGAAAAGGAGGCAAGAGGAAGGGTTGCCTCTTCGGAGGACTTTTCTTCGGAATCCAGTTGAAGAAACCCACCGAAGACGGAGCGGCATCCAGGCTCTATGAAATGGATAGGCTTATAAGAAAAGCAAACAAACGGAAGGAGGCGTGTAAAACTCACCTTCCTCCTCTTCCTTTCTAGAAGGACAAAAACTCTCCTAGTTCAGATAGATTCGTTTTGACCATCTGTCTCTGTCTCTGTCTCTCTTTCTCTCTCACCTGGAAGATCAAAGAAAAGGAGGCAAGCGTAGATAAGAGGGCCACGGATGAATCGGGAAGCCCCCAGGAATGCAAAGGAGCTTTCAAGGATCGGCTTTCTGGAAACAACCGAGCATCTCAGGATCGGGTCTCTGTCTCTTTCCATGCCACCTACCTGACTGCAGCCAAACAACAATTTACAGGAGCAAACCTCACCACCAGGCCGGAAGAACGCGCTGCTGCAAATGTGGGCAAAACTCTGCTTGTAGCCACGTGTGGAAAACTTGTATGAGGCTTCTGGCTCCATCTCTCTCTCTCTTTCTCTCTCTCTTGTACCCTGGAGTCAATAGCTCCAAATGAACTCCTGTTCCCCACACCCATTCTTTTCTTTTTTCTTCTTTTCTTTCTCAAAACACACCACGTTTCTTGCTTCCGTTGAATTGTAGCATTTTTGCAGCCTCATTAAATCCATTCGAAGACAAAAGAAGAAAAGCTGGAAGGGGGAGAGAGGGAGAGAAAGAAAGAGAAAGAAAGAGAATCTGTGGAGAAGGGGGGAGAGAAAGAACAGATAAAAAAAAACAAATAAAGCCCTTTAACTAGATCTCCACATAAATGTCACAGTTTCTCAGCCTTTACGATATGCCTGCTTAGCATAAAAACACTTAAGGACAAGATTGAAGGCTTTGCGTGGTATCTGGACAGGAGTCAAACAAATCCCTGGCAAACAGACCCCCCTTCGTCCCCGTAGATGCAAAGTGGGGAGGGGGCGAGAAAGACAAGTGTTGTCCCAAATAAGACCAAAGAAAGTGCCTTTCATTGTAATTCATAGACTTGTTTCAAATGCCAAGAGAGAAAGGAGAAGAATGGAAGCGCCCTTCGAAAGGCACAGATGCCCTAGTGCAGGGAGGGGGGGGGGCTGAAGGGGGGCAGAGAGAAGAAGCGCTCCACTCCCATTATTGCGGAGTTAAACAGTGGAAGGGAGGGTTAACCTAATCCATCAAATTGTCTGGAAATGGTGAGGAAAATTCAAAAACCATATGGTCTCCAAGCGGTTTGGTCCTTTCCACGACGGAGGCACACGCTTCTTTCAGCACGGCGAGCCGCAGGAGGCAGCGCAGGCCCCATTGTCGCTTGTCACTTCACAGAAGAGGCCTCATTTGTCCCCAGTTTTCATGCTTTACGCTAAAAATTACAACGCCATCCATTTCCAAAAGGGAGAAAGATTGATTTCGCCTGAGAGAAACTGCTCCCCCAAGCCCTCCCCGGGACACGCACACGAAAGTCGCGGTGCCCCCACCCCCAGTTGGAGCTCCCAGTTCTTCCTCTTTTTACACCCCCCCCCTCCCCATCGCTTGGCCGCGGGGTCCGCCAGGTTTGCATTTCTCACATAAATTTCACCAAGAATGGGGAAACACGCGTTGGACGGTCAAAAAACCCCTAGAAAGAAGGATTATTGGGCGGCAAGAGGTGCATTTTAAAGAAAAGGAAGGGGTGGAAATTAAAGACCATTTGGCCCCAAAGTGATAATCAAGAAACCAACATTTACTTGAAGCCCCCCCCCCCTTTTGACAATTAGGTGGGTTTTTTTTTCATGATTTTCAACATGTATTGTATTTCTTTCTCACTCCCCTTACAAAAGCAAGTGATTTAACTTTTTTTCTTTAAAAAGAACCCGTATCAATAGTGCATGGTTTACCAATAGAGAACGTTGTATTAAAAAAAAAATACTTCGCTAGAAGTGAATCCATAGATAAAAGTGGAATCTAACGAATAAATGTGATAATTCTGCATGCAACACATGCAGAGAAATTTGCTTCAGAAACATATCTCCTCTATGGTATATTTTAAAATAAAGATTTGTGTGTCAATACATACACAGAGGCACACAGATCTTATTTCAAAATATCATCGTTTTGTTGCTATGGAAGTTGCACCATTTGATAAAACCCATAATCATACATCCTAAAGTATTTTTTTTTAGGGCACATCTCCCAATGTTACTTTTGTTCTTGACCGATTACGGTTGGTTTGAGATGCATGATTCTTTCTGATAATTACTCAGATCAAAAAGACAGCTGACTTGTTCTGTCCTTCTGTAGCTAAAATCAAACTTCATTATTCTTCAAGCATTTAAGGAATTAAATTTGAATCCCAAACCATCTGGCTTTCTAAGAACGTAATTCTCAAAGAAAACCTTAAAAATCCATATATTACAATTTTAAAGGTTTTATTGTTTAGGAAAAATCTCATCTGTACAAGTTTAAGAGACCACAACATTGTCTCTGTGGTAACTTAAATAAGCAGGCCTTTAAAACTGTTTTTTTTTACAGATCGAAGAAAAAAAATCTGTACATTTATATTTATAGTGGTAACATCCTCATCTGTTGATGTAGGATCTCATATTTATTATTTATATTATTATTAGCAATCATAATAATCTTACTATTTTTCTAGCATGCAAAACAATTCTAAAAAAGAGTACAAAATAAGTAAATTCTTTTCTGAAATCACCTTCCTATAAAAATGCAAAAGGCAGCCTTTCTTTTTCTTAAATAAAAGCACAACAATAGCAATAAATGGTAAAAAATAGTTTTTAATTGATAAAATGAGGCAGAATGTCACTTGAGATCAAATCCTAGGTGCTGGGAGAAGTGGGAGGGGGAGTATATATTTCAAACTTCCATAGAGGATATATCCCCCCAATATTTCAGAAAAATAGGAGCAAATAATAAAGGTGAAATAAACCAAATTAAATAAATTAAATAAAGATCGTGCATATAGGAAACATGCAAGGAAAAGGCTGCTAGCCAGAGTCCAACTTAAATGTCACATGGAGTAATTTAAAAATAAAAAGCAAAATAACTTCCTAACAATGCATTGAAGTAATGGTATTTATTCCAAGGTTATGAGTTCTCTTATAAACAACAACAAAAATGTATATTATTAATTAAAAAAAACCCTAAAAAAGTAAGTATCCAATACATATGCTTAAATATATCTATACAGAAGTTACCCATAATTGCACAGTTCCAAAAATGAGAGCTACCTGGTTAGGCAGCTGTTGGGATATTGATTCATACTATCATCACCCTCGTCGTCTTGGTCGTTGTTGTCATGGTCACAAGTGTGATTATTTTGTATTGCTTATTGCTTTTGTTGGAGGGATAAATAACTGAGTTGTCAAGGAAGTGAGTTCCAATCCCTCCTAAAGTCCGGCGGGTTTCCCCCCACTCCTCCCCCCGGGGCTGCTGAGGAAGAAGCGTGGAGGGGCGCAGTTCTCTCCTTGCCAAGAGGTGGAAGGGGGCGGGGGGGGGGGAGAGGAAATGCCTGGGCCATTTCTCTGCTTGTTTTTGTTTACGAGGCAAAAGAAGAACTGGGAGAATAGAAAGAAGAGGAGGAAGGGCCGCCATCACCACTGTCACCATTCAGTCATCGACGTCAATTTCCACGTCTTCGTCCTCCGAGCAGTCCTTGCTACTGCCCGGCTGGTCCGTGAGAGGAGAGGCCGGGGAGAGCTGGAGGGGCCCGTTACCTTCCAGTCCATGTTTGGGATGGGTAGGAGAAAGGGAGCGGGACTTCGCTCTCCCTTCCGAGGTTGTCTCCAGCTCAGCAATGGCTACAATATCCACCTGGGCGTTGGGTCCCAGTTTCTTGGCAGACTCCACGTCTGCTTTCATCTCTTCCAGGTCCCGCTTGAGTTTGGCCCTGCGGTTCTGAAACCACGTTATTACTTGTGCATTGGTCAAACCCAACTGCTGGGCTATCTGGTCCCGGTCAGCGGGGGACAAATATTTCTGGTACAAAAAGCGCTTCTCCAGCTCGTAGATTTGGTGGTTTGTAAAGGCTGTTCTAGATTTCCTCCTTTTCTTGGGGGTCTGCCTCTGGCCAAAAATTGTCATCCCATCCCTTCCTGCAAACAGGCAGAAGAAGGCTTTTCAGTCCCTCGTGCAAACCGGCCCGCAGGCACAGAACCCGCGCGCTCGCCCGCCCGCCCGCCCGCCCGCAGCCCACTTCCCTGGCTCCCTGTCCCGGGTCTGGAATCCCAGAGGACTGGCGTGGAGGACAAGAGCCTCAGGGCCCTAAGGGAGACACCCATCCCGGCCTCTCTCCCGCCTCGCTATCTGTGAAAGGCCCGGAAAACCTTGTTGCGGCGCACAGGCCAGGTCTGATTCAACTGGACTCTTCCCTTTCCCGGCTTAGAGGGAGAAGAGTCTCCCGGCCACCGAGAGCCCGCTATAGATATTTTGGAGGCGGAAGGTGGGAGGCAGAAATCGAATGGGTGCTCCAGAGTCGCCCAGATTTCACGCGAGGGTTACTTAAGCCAGCAAGGTCTAAATGGGGAGGAAGAGACAGAAGGGAAGGCGTTGATTCGCAAAACCTCCCTGCTTTCCTCTAGAAGGCTCCGACCTAGCGTCTTAGGCAGGTGGAACTGCTCCTTGTTTTAGGGGCCCCCGTTGGTTTGTTTTCAAGAAGCCGCTGGCCCCGACTTCTTATTTCTCGAGCCGGCTGCCGGGGAAGTTCTCAGCGGACGCTCTCCAAACAAACGCAATCTCCACAACTCCCGCTTCTACCCTCATCTCAACACCACCGCCAAGGATGGAGGCCCGGCCGGACAACCGGCCCCGGGTCTTACCTTCTGCCGCTTGCAGGACGCTGACTTCCAGTCCCTTGAAGGTCTTGCTGGCTAGCTCCTCGAGGGCGCAGAGAGGCGAGGTTTGCGAGAGTAGTGCCCGGCTAGAAAGGGGCAGGGCAGCCGGGGGGTGCTTCTCGGCGGCGGAGAGCAAGTGGGCAGTCCCGCAGATGGTGTAGCTTCTCCTTACCGAGGGCTTGTTGAGGATGTCCTCGATGCTGAAGGGCGTCAGAGGTTTGTTGGAGTTGGCCGGAGGCGGCAAGTGGTCCAGAGGGCTTCTCCGGCGTTCCTCGGCCGAGGCAGCTTTGCCCTCGTCTTTGGAAGTCATGCTTGCCGGGTGTTTGGGATTCCTCTCCTTCCCCACCAAGGCACCCCCTTTCACTTCCTGGTTCCTCTCAGCCTGGTTTGACACCCCCGCCGTTATTTCCTGCAATCGCCGACGCGGAAAAGCGAAGAGGAGGCAGGGAGGGAGGGGGGGGGCGCCAAAAGAAAGAAAAGGCAAAACAAAACAGACCCCCAACCTAACCCAAACCACGGCCGCGCTACCCTATAGCAGGGCTGATGGCCATGGGACGGGAGAAGGGGGACGGCGGGATAAAGAAGGGCTGAGGAGCCCTTCCTGGACGGCCAAGAGTCTGCAATCCTGCCCAGGGAAAAAAGGTGGCCAAGGCGCTTCTTCCCACTTTATTCTCTAGCTGGCTCTGCTCTTCGCAGCTGCTGTTTTAGGAGACACCCCCTCCCCAGTAGTTCCAGATGCCCCCTTCTCTCTCTCTCTCTCTCTCTCTCTTCCCCAGCAAGAGGGGGGTCTCTTCCCCAGCCAGCCTCTTCTTCCTCGGGTTGGGGCAGAAAAAGCAGCGAGAGACTGAGGCGAGGTAATTGACTCTGGCTAACAAGTGATTGTTGACTGGGAGGCGATCCTGACCCTTTTCGGCCCTCTCTCTGCCTGCCTCTTCCTCGCTCCCTTTCAAGTCTGGCCAATGCAGGCTCTCCCTCGCAACTTGGTTAGGCCATTAATTGGGAGGCGGAGGGTAGGTGGAGCCCACTTGAATTATAATGTGGAAATATCCTTGTCATATTCTGTCCCCACTATTTGCTTGGACGTATATATTTTAAAATTACATTACAGCCTGGCTTTATTGCATCAGGATAATACAGTGTGGTTGGAGGAGAAATTAAATAACCCTCCAAAATCCCATCAATATTTCCTTTCCAGTTCCCCCTCCCCCCTCCCCTCTTTCAGTATGATTATTAGACTTTTAGAAATTGTAGTAGCATCATCATCATCATCATTACCATCATTATTTCTAAGCAAAGGCAGAAGGAATGAACTTATCACAAGGTAAGGATTATTTTTCCTCAAAAGCTTATTCTAATTTTGCATGCGTGTTTATGCATTCTATTTTCCGAAGTTATAAGAATGTACCTTTTTCATTTGCAAGGCTCAAAGAAGCTTCCATCAGTGCGTGCCCACAACTTGTGCGATTTTTTAATCTTAGGAAGCTTTAAATAACAGTTCAGAAATAAAGTCCCAGTTCGGGATAAATTTTAATCTAAAATAATACAATTTAGGACTGGTTATTGGCTATATTACTTCTCTCCAGTATAGTGTATGTGATTGGACTAATTCAATAGCAATTTTTGTCTATTTCTTTGTGGGGGAAGGGTTGTTAGTTTTGGTTCTTGTTTAAAATATTAATGAATTGTTTCATATATTGCTATAGCGTTTGTGTCCAGAGCTAAGTAACAGGGCAATCTCTGATTATTATTTTTTTACTTTACTTCCACAATATGCTTAACTAGTGTTCTTGGTTCCTGCCGCTTTGTGACCGATTTATTGCCCGTACATTGCACCAATTTATTTCCTGTACATTGCCTTCCCTAGATTATTATTATTACCATTGCTGTTGCTGCTGTTACTGTTAATACTACCACATCATTTTCTGCATAGTACATCCAAAGAGCTGAGCATAAGCTTTAGAAAATATATCATCCCTGGTAATACCTCGAGGACAGCAGAGGGAAAGCAAACGAGAACGTGCAGTCCTACTGTAGCTTGAGCAATAATTCAAGAGAAAAGGGCCACCAAAGAACGGAAGGGAGATATTTCATTTCCCTTAAAAACTCCAGATGATCCTGACAAGGAAGGGTTCCCCCCCCCCGCCTTTCTCTCCTACAATACACCCCCCCTTTTTTTTACGGCTTCCACAAAAGCTTAAGCAGAAATACTTCTCTTGGAGGTGAAGGACTTGGAGCCCAGAGGCGCCCTGTCATTTCTTGCTCTTCGTGAAGGCTGGCTGAAGGACCAGGGCAGATCCAGAAGGTGGTAAAGGATTCAGAGGGGCAAGGGAGGTTTATCTGGGACACTGGTCCGTCACCCCACTCGCCCGCTTTCAGAGGAGGGCGGGGGAAGAATCAATTTTAGTTAGTCGCTCTTGGCTTTGAAAAGAGAGAAAAATATGAAAGCATCGCCTTCCGAATTATGGCCCGCTTTTGGAGGCAGAGTCCTTTTTTTGTAAGACTTTTAACATCTAGTTAAATCTAAAATGGGAAGGCTCATTTTCGAGAGCAGAAGGTTGGTGTTGTCATAGGTGTTGTTTAGTAGCTGGGTGTTGAGATATTCTTTCCCAAGGCCTTTGTTTATAAAGGAAGAGCTCTCACAATTTCAGGTGACACTACTTACCTAAATCGGGTTTTGACACCCTCCCCCATCCCTCCTTTCATTGAAATCGCAACCAGATTGGCTCCCGGGAACGGGGGGGGGGGCAGAGGAACATTCCAGAATGCCAGCAAAGCTGTATGGACCTCTTGCACCTTCAGTGTTTGTCGTTCTGGTGAGTGACTTTTTTCCACAAACGATTACCTGGAATCACCCTCCTCGCACCCCCCCCCCTCGCCCCATTTCACGGCTAGGCTCTGGTACTGAGAGGAAACCTTCAATTCCCCAGTCCCCTTCCTCGCTTATTTATGACCTACCCCTGAAACTTCATGTCTGTTAAACTAAAATTCAATAAATCTCTTCTACTACACCTTCCTTTGCGAAGCTCAACAAAAGGCACAAGAGCTGTATTTTAACGCCACCGCTCTGATGAAGCTCGGAGAGGCTTAGGATCTCTCCAGCTCTGCACTCGACACCGAAGGCATATATTTAACTATTCCTATAAAACATGGTAGGTCTTCAAGGGGGAACAAAGAAACGGATGGGTGGGGGGGAGCAAAAATTATTTTAAAAAATAATAAAGGGGGGGGGAGAGAGAGACCGAGAGAGAGAGAGAGAAAAGAGACCGGATTTCTGTTCCACATCAAGCTTTCGGATTAAGATAGGATTTAAAGCAAAGTAATTATTTCTCTTCAAATTCATTTCTACCCATTATTCCCTGGAACTCACGGAGTAGTGAAAAAATGACGAATTCAAGTATTCCCTTGTTGTTTGTCCCAGATTATGAATAAGAGAGAGAAGAGGCTATGCCAATGTCTATGGGTCCAAAACAGGCGCCCTGATTAAATACGGCAAACTAAAAAGGGCAGTTTGTGATCTGTGATGTAAAAGATTCATAGTGCGCTAACCCCCCACAGGAATTAGAGGGGAGGTTAGGGCGGATTTCGCATCTTTATTTCTTCCCACCTACCCTTCTTTCCACTACCCTGGCCGATTGGCATTTGATGCCATCTGGGGGCTGCTGCCAAGAGAGAAAGTCCACCCACATACCCTCCCCCCCCCCCCCATTTAGAAGTGCTATTTGTCCTGTGCCGAGTTCATGCCAGGCAGCAAACAAGGCAGCAAAGTCAAAGGGTTCGTTTCCTGAAAAGAATCCTCGCCTACCTTTCTTATTGCTCTCTGGGAGTCTCTTTATGCAGTGACCTATTTTTAAAGACCTGTATTGGGTGATTTGTCACACCAAATACTACAAGGGGTTTAGGGGAAAGGGGAAACATCCTAAATCTAAACTGTTAGGTTTCTCTCTCGACTTTATCCAGAGAGGCTTCTCTCCTTCAGATTTCTCGATTTGACAAACGGCCGTGGCTCTCAATCAACCCGCAGGCGCGCACATAGGCGAGCAGAAGCCGTTGCAATCTTCGTTAGAAGGTACTCTGGCGCTGCTACGCCGTGGAAGGAAGTGCTCGATCCTGTTGACGTTTGGTCGCCCTGTGAGCTTTAATAGGATGTCTCGGGATCAGTCGCTGATCTCCGAGATAAGAAGGAGCGGGGCTTCTCTGCTGCAGGTCTACCAGAGGTCGGTTCGGGTGGCTGCGGGCAAGCCGGATTCTGCGTTGCGTTTTATACGGTACCGACCTGATGTGACCGGGAAACAAGGCAGGGACAAGAAACGAGTGTCCAAAAGGATCGGGGGAGGACAAGGACGGGCTGTATGGATTCTATATAGCAGGTGTCTCCAATCTTGGCAACTTGAAGACTTGTGGACTTCAACTCCCAGAATTCCTCAGCCAGCGAAGCTGGCTGAGGAA
>JAEANM010023718.1:0-11307 GCA_017656035.1 Myanophis thanlyinensis
AGGCGACATCGACCTGACGGCGGTATCCCAAGGAGGCCCGCCCTGTGGGAACGCACAGGTTGGTTGGAGGCTGATGGTGGTAACAGGCTGTCCCGTAAATTCAGTGTGTGGACTACAGAAATCAAATGCCAAAAAAAACCCCTTATCGTTATCCCAATAGAGACTAACCTGACTCTATTGCAGTTATCTTGTTTAAGCTGAATCGGATCTGTAATGAAACTTTTGGGGGTTTTTCCTTTTACGATTAAATAATTAAAAAATACATAAATAACAGAATCCAAGGTGGAGGGATTGCCTGTTAAAAATAGAGAGAATTTATTAATACTAGCAAAGAACAGTTGTGTTAACAATTTAGAAGGAAGGAGGAAAAAGATTTTATATACTGTCCAAACCATTTTATTATATGAACTATCTAGAGCCCACTTTGCTGCCATAATCAGTATTTTGGTGTCCCATCCAGAATTATCCCCTTTACCCGGCCTGTCCATTATGAAGATGTTCAGCGGAAAGTGAAAACAGCTTTTGGTCAGCCACTGGATCTCTACTACATGAATAATGAGGTAGTAACTTACACTATATAGTGTGTTTTTATTCTTTTCTAAAAGCGTTAAATTCCAACTAAAAAAATGAAAACAATAGGCTGTGCAAGCAACTCAGAAGTAAGTGCTTTTGTTTCAGAGGAATCACAATAAAACTATATTTTGTACATGTAAGTGCCTGCTCACAAAATGCAAGATTATGGCACCAAAAACCACCTCTCCAAATAGTATTTGTGACTTTCGAAAATGATTTTTACAGCTCCAGTTTTCTGAAAAACTATTGACTTTAATAAAGTCTGAAATAATTTCAGTTCCTGATTTTCAGACAGATAACAGATAATTGACAGATAATTATAGTATTTGTCAAAAACAAGATAATTTATTTCATTTAAGGTAATTTTACCAAAGGGAATAATTAATTTTCAAATAAATTGAACAATTGAGAGGATCAATACATTAAAGATCCTTTCAGGAAATAGAAGAGATTAGAACCAATCAGTGTGCAGTTGCCTGACTATATTGAATGTCCTCCACATGCTTTTTACATTTTGTAAAATTTAATGACATTATTATGAAACAGATTCCTTTCTAGCATGTATAGTTCAGATAATACAAAAAGTGTCAAGTTGAAGAAGTCTTTGCTTATTGGGGGAAAAAAGTATAATTGGATAACACATGGAAACCAGCTTGAAAATTTGAAATTGGTAAATTGGTAAACTCATTCTTAATATTAAAATTAATTTCATCTCTCTTCCACATTCTTCTATTCCTTTGAGTTTATTTTAAGAAGGTTTTCTGGATATCAGTTAGGGAAATGCATGTAGAAATAACTTTATGTTAAAAAGGTATAATAATTGAATTGTTTCCTTCATGCAAAATAAATAGTTTGAAATATATCTGAAGGAATAATTTTTCTGTTTTATAGCTTAATATATGTTTTCCTTACATAAATTCTGGTTATTCCAAATCTATATAGCATAAAACAGTTTAAGAGTCAGTTTTGCCTTGCTTCTTCTCTTGTTAAACAAGTGGTCCCTTATTGCTGTTCATAATTTAAAATGGAATGAATCTTTACAAACTCTATTGTCTTTATTTATTCTTTGCAGTTATCTATTCCTTTGAAAAGTCAAGATGACCTTGATAAGGCAATAGATCTGTTGGACCGAAGCACAAATGTGAAAAGCCTTAGAATATTACTGCTGTCTCAGGATAAAAATCATGTGAGTAAAAGCGAAGTAATCTATTTCAGTTTCATATTTGTTGTGATCACCACAACCACTTATTAGTCATTAACTGATATTAGTTACTGACTCACTAAAAGATTCTTTACTATGCTGCTTAAAGCAGAAACAAAGTATCACATAATTTTTTTGGTCATCACTGATTGTTCATCTTGAAGTTGTTTATAAGGAAATTACAGGTGGTAATAAACCCTCAAATATTGGCAAAATGAATTCCTGGCTAGAAAGCAAGGAAAGTATTTTTTACATCAAATATTGCTTTGATTGATTGATTGGTTTTCAGTTTCCTTTCGGTGTTCTTCCACATTTTCAGGTTGTGTTGTGATCTTAAGTTCATACTGATACATATATTTAAAGCCTTATTAAGTTTTGAAGCTCTTAATAATTTAACAATTAATTCTATATTGTAGAATGCATTAGTTTGATTTAATTAACTTTTTTGTTTGCTGATAACATTAATTTTAGGATTTATGAGAGTTATAATCTCAAAAATCTCGAGGGTAGCAGATTAATTCCTCCAGTCATAATAGAATTAACTTGGTAATAAAATTCTAAAATAATTTAAAATTTAGCATTTGATTACATATCTTCCAATGTATTTTTGCTTGTTATTGAAACATGCATCTATTTACTTTTTAAGGACTACAGGTAATTTGCTAATTGTTTCTCCTAGTACCTTCCAAATTCAGATAGTATTTAGACTGTAAAGTACTAAGAATTCTGTTTCAGAATACCTTTGAACTCAGTTTGAATTTATTTATATGCCATTATATTTAATAAAAGAAAAAATATCAACTTGCAAATATATCATGGGATCTTTACTAAGAATATATTCTTCATTAGTTTTAATATTATAGTGATACTAAATATTGTTAGTACTATTTAGTAAATGCAGTTGGTTCTGCACTCAGAATGTGCAAAGGTAAATGCCTTGTGCATTGTCTTGTATGGTCTTTAACAAGTTGTTATAGGCTGTAACGCAGATCCAGACTTCCATAACACTCTATGGTTCCTATCCAGTATTTGTCTAGCTCAAAATTAATATTCTGAATTTACCATGATGTAATTTAACCTCCTGGAACAGGTAGGAATAACCATTGGATTTTACTTTTAGTCATAGATTAATAAACGCCATCCTGCTTATTTTTTTCATTCTTGTCGTTGTTTTAAAACTAAATTATTCTAATCTTCAAACCCTAAGTTGTTTAAACCTTACTGTCTCACTTTGTTTTTAACAGATCAGTCTCTCATCCCATTCAGGGATGCCAAAGCAAGTCAGAATCAAAGCTTCCCAATCTATGGGAGATGTAAACACTGCCTACCAGCCACTTGAAACCCGAAGCAGACACCTGTCCATCAGTGAGTGTATTTATCTGTCACTGTATTAATGACCATAAATAATATTGAGCTCTGCAAACGTTCGATTTGTGGCTTGTTATCTTCATGTCCTGTTATTAGCTACCCAAATGTATCTAGCTCCTGGACAATTCTGTGTATATATAATCCTTTTCTTAATTTTTCCCACTCCCTTATGCTATAAATTCAACCTTTTTTTTTTTTCATTCTATATATACATGCACTCTTTCCTTCTTCATATCTCTACTATTAATAGTTATGTGAACTAAAAATTATGGCCTTGTAGATATTTCCATCCATCCATAAAAAATTCAAAAAATAGGACAACTCCTTTCCTTGCCGTCTGTTTCCTTTCCAGTTGCAGTTCTATTCATAGCTTCCTGTCTTCCAGTGCTAATTGTGTGAATTTTATTTAATTTCATACAATTTCATATCTCTCATCCATAGCATATGTACAAAAATATGAAGCAATTAATATTTTAGTGCCCTTTGAAGAGCATTCAGTTAGATGTCAACATTCGTACAAATCCCCTGGAGATGCCCAGAATGTCGTCTTGCCCTGTTATTTGAGAACAGTTTCAACCTATTGAACCTGAAGAAATGGACATCGCTCTTATGTCTGTGAACTTAGCCATTGCTTTTAAGATTTATACTCCTCTTTGCTGACTAAGACTGCCTTGCAGGTGACATGTGGATAGGTTGTTGATGATGAATTCATTCTTGAAGAATGGAGTTGTCACTCTGCTTCTTAAAGATTTTTCTTGTAAATTTATTTACATATTTCCCCTTTTTCCATTTACAAAGTCACAAAGCACTGTCAGAATGCTTACTTAAATTATCATCAGGTGAATGAATCACACATACAGAATCTTTTAAATGTCTGCCTTATTGTAAGATCCATTGTTCAAGCCTTCTATCCACTAGCAGAAGCCACTGACCTTCTATCCACTTGCAGTGGTGCTTGTATTTTGTTTAAAGTGCTTCAGCAAAATGTATCACTTTCTTTTCAGATGTCCTTTATCTTGTGCAGCCATTAATAACCATAATTAAATCTCCAGGCTCTCAGAATACAGGTCGAAGTTCACCCCCACCAGGATATGTCCCAGAGAGGCAGAAGCGAATTGCTCGCCAGGGGTCCTATACTAGCATAAACAGTGAAGGAGAATTTATACCAGAGACCAATGAACAAAGTGTAAGTTGGAAGTTCAAAGAATTTATCAATATAAAAATAGTTATACAATATACACTTATCAATATAAAAAGTGAGATTAAAAATATGTTTAAAAAAACAAATCCTGCAATGTTCATTGATTTCCTTAACTGAGCTTCTTGTATGCTACATAGCAAATTGTCTTACATTCAAACAGATCAAAGCAGACCAGTAATCTATCTACTTCCATATTATATTACCACTCATGCCAATTGGCAATAGTTCTCTCAATATGAATTAAGTTTCTCTTACTTTGCATCAAGGATGTATCTCTTTCTTTATACTAGTGGCTACATTTGACATTTGGTAGTTTCTTAGGAGTCATGTACTCCAAAACGTGGGTTGAATTTGGATTAAAATTAGATTGGATTTGGTTACTTAAATGCAATTAAGGTGAGTATATCCTTGATATTTACTGTTTCTCCATTCTATTACAGTAACAATTATAATTCAGTATAAACTTTGGAAGCATTTGGAAACTATAGTCAGATCTTTAGGAAGCCACATAAGGCTTTAGAACAAATACTGCTTTATGTGGGGATGCCAAATCTCAAACATGGTACCTTCTGCATGTTATATAATTGTCTTACTAGAGAGCTACGGACCAATGTTTTCATGTGAATATACCGTATTTCCCCAAAATTACGACCTACTCAGAAAGTAAGTCCTAGCTTGATTTTTACGTGTGCACCCAATATAAGCCCTAAGCCCAAAATAAGCCCTAATTAAGTCTCTGCCACCCCAGGGTGTACGGGTAAAAATTAAAGTAGGGTGGGGATGGGAGCGGTGGTGGAGCTGCCCTGCTACTTACCTTCAGATAGTTGGAGCCAGGCCTCGCACACCACAGCCCATTTCTTCTGCGGCCAGCAAGCCTTTCCTGAAGGCCTCTGTGATCGATAACAGAGCTCCAGATCGATCCGAAACTTTATAATCAGCTGCAGAGGCCTTTCCTAAAGATCCTTTTCGAAGGCCTCTGTAGTCGATAACAGAACTCTGGATGGATTTGGAGCTCTGCTATCAGCTGCAGAGGCCTTCAGGAAAGGTTTGCTGACCTTGCCAGCCGAAGACGTTCCCGAAGGCCTCTGACAGTGAAAAGGAGGCCGGGGGTGATGCAGACAAGCTAGGTGAGTCAGAGGGTGACACCCCTCCCCCCTCAAAATAAGACCTTGATATCAGGAATAAGGAAATCTCTAGGTTTCTGAGGTCCACTGTCATTTGGAACTGACAGTATTGCATAACATTATTAGGAGAGAACTTCTCTCTCATTGCTAGGATATATATATTACTTCAAGGTTATTGAGACACAACCTAAACCACAAGTCTTCTTTCTTCTTCCCATCAGTTCAGTACTTCTGCTCAAGATGTTAGATCTTTCTTTCTCTTAACACCGTTGACTGGAAAAATGTGTATATGTAGAAGAAATGGATGGGAATGCATAAGTGTGCCTGCCCCCCCCCCCCCCCCCAGGAACCAGCGGGAAAAAAAACATTTTAACTTGGCTATCAAATCGCTATTTATAGGCTATAATTTTAGTTATGGTGATATTTCCACTAATATAATAGATGGAAATACTATCAATTGAGCACATGTCTCATTCTAAAATAAAGTCCCACATAGTTCATCTTTGTCAATTTTAATTAAATTAACTTAAAATTTTTGAATTAAATTTTGTATTCTGTCCTTTCAGCTGTAGGCTAAACTTAATTTAGCTTTTTGTAATCTTCTATTCTAGATGCTGGATCCCTTAAGCAGTGCTGAAAATTCCCTATCTGGTAGTTGTCAGTCCTTGAGCCAGTCAGGAGAAAGGTATTGACAGCAAGAACTATTGATAGGAATTTTGTATTAATTTCAACTTTTCTCCATTATTTTAAATACTAAACTCTTAATATTTAATTATATTGCCTATATAGTTAGGCTGAAAATATAGGGCGGGGGGCGGAAATAAGATAGAACATAATAAACAAACATGTCATACAGTAGGTAGACTTTTGAATTCTTATGTTTATTTTCCTACACAGTTACATTTTTTATCTGTAATTTGTTTTAAAATGTAAAATGTAACAAAAGCAACACACACACACCCACACACACACACACACACGTACTTTGGAAGTCATACCTTCATAACATATAAGAATGTATTTTTCTATTCCACTTTTCAAAATAGCCTTTCATTCCGAAAATCCTGTATGTCCAGAGCCCAGAGCTTTCCAGATAATAGGCAAGATTTTTCAGGTGAGATGTTACCCACGCTGATAGTTGCTGGCAAATAAAAGGAACTAAAGAAATTTCATATTTCAGTTGTAAGTTTACTGCTAAACAAAAATGTTTAAATGTGTGCAGCTGGTGTATTTCCATCAGATGTTAACCATCTGCAATAAAGTAACAGATGGTTGAAAAACTAAATCATGCCTGTACTTCTGATTCATTTCTACTGTAACAGTTGAATCTTATTTATTTTATTCTAGTGATTAAGAACCATTTTGGTCTAGTGGTTAAGGCACCAGGCTAGAAAGTGGGAAACCTTTTAATATTTTTTTAAAGGGAGATCTTTAAGAAGAGACTGGACAGTCTTTGTCTGAAATGATATAGGGTCTCCTGCTTGAGCAGGAGGCTGGACTAGAATACCTTCAAGACCCCTTCCAACTCTGTTATTTTGTTTATTGTGACCTTGAGTTCAAGTCCCGCCTTAGCCATGAAAGTCTAGGTGGATGACTATGGGCATTGGGCCAGTTACTGTCTGAGCAAGATTGTTGTTGTTGTGGGGGAAATGGGAGAAAAGTGTGTTGGATATGTTCATAGCCTGGATGGATGGATGGATAGATGGATGGATGGATGGACGGACAGATAGACAGACATGTGAAGCCTGAACTCCCCAATGTCAAGCCTCCCACTTCACCTCCCATGGACCTCCTTTGGAGGTTGTCTTCCCATAGTGAAATTAATTATTTCTCTTTTTTTCTCTTCATACCACCTGTGGCAAAATATATTATTCTGAAAGGATCTCTGTGTGGATAGATGTTCGATAGTGTAACATTTTTGCTTCTTTATTGTAGATCGTGAGAATCAAATATTTGATAAAGCTGAGAAAGGTGGGACCTACCCTCGGCGTTACCATGTCTCTATGCAGTACAAAGATTACAGTGATGGTGGGTGTGCAACCTCTTTTTAAACTTAATAATAGGATTACTACTTAACAACACTCTATAAAAGCTTTCTGCTTCGCTAGTTGCCAACCACTTTTCTCCCCTCATCCTTTTTTAAAAGGCTTGAAAATAGGAGGAGGCGGCAGTAGGGGGAAAATGTACTAATAAAACAACTTTGTCTTGTTTTCCTGCAGTAAATTTACTTTAAAAAGAGAGAGAGAGAGTTAGGAAAGGAGGACTATGTTAATTCGAGATGTGGAGCTCCTGACTGTTGGGTTGTAAGAGGATGAAAGCAATACCTTATAAGCAACCTCTTTTTGCTATCTCTAAAACAGGGCTTATATTCATAATTTATTGGGCAATTAAAAACTGATTCATAGATGATTTTGTGAGGAAACACGTTTTTAACAGCAAAAAGACTTTGGTTTTCCTCTTATTCTCTCCAAACCTGCCAATATATTGTGTTAAGAGATTAGCACAAGATTAGTCTGCACACTCTTAAGATAGAATTGTTCAGTACGTGTTCATATTTCCTCTGTGTTTCATTGAACTTCAGAAAATTCAGTGTTTCATTGAACTTACAAATGTTAATCCCACCTCTTCTTTGTTATATTGCAAAGTGTTTTGAATGGAGTATTTGGCTTGTTTTCATGGTAGTTCTTAACTATTCAGGCCGGAGGACATTTCCCCGCATTCGACGCCAACAGGGCAACCTCTTCACACTGGTACCATCAAGCCGTTCCTTAAGCACCAATGGGGAGAACCTTGGTCTGACGGTGCAGTATCTAGATACCTGTGGACATATGTGGGGTGCTGAAAGTGAGAATGCACTCACTGTGCAGGAAAGAAACATCCCAACTAAATGTAAGTTGATGCTTCCAAGTACAGAAATATTTACTAATTCTTTCAAAATGGACCATAGTAAATATTTGGCATTAGTGAACCATTAGGATTATCACTGAATTCTATGTTGCTTGTACTAATAGATGGGTTGTTTTTTTTTAACAGAGGGAGTAAAATTAATAATAGCAGCTTCTCTAGAAGTATAAGATCTGGAAGAAAATAGAGAATTCCTCTTTTTTAACTTTTACAATGGAAATTTTGTATGATTGGAAAAGCAACATTTGTGTGAAGTGTTTTCTTTTTTGGAATAATGAATACAAAGTTTTTTATGGAAAGGTTATGTTCATTAAAATTATCCACTTTTATTAATTGCTGTATGTTCTATAGACTGAGAATGGGGAGTTTATTTCAACCATATTCCAGTATGGGAAGAGGTTTTGCGTGGCTAGGATAAAAAATGTAAGGACATTTCCTAAATAAAATCGAACATTTGCCAAAATAAACTTTTGTGCTTATAATAAAATCTTGTGCATCTCAAAACAAGATTGTCTTGAATACTTTCAGGTAAGTATTCCCAGGGTTGCATAAAACCAATGCAAATCTCTAGGCTGGCCAGTACATCAGAAACTATCAGGTAAAATTAAAATAAAATTCAGTAAGTATTCTTTAAATTCTATGCAACAGAGATTAAAAAAACAAAACTGTTGCTGAATATGGCAATTCACTGATAATTCTGGTAAAAATAAAGCTTGTTTTAAAAACTAGAACCTTGCCATCAGATATGGATCCCAGCAGTGGTAAGAACATTACAAGTGAACAAGCTATTATAGGGCGTTGTGTGCCAAAACAACTACTGTACACACAGGGACAGATTTTTCCTTCATGCCATCATTCTGCTGAACACCTAATTCCTACATACTGTCCTATGTCTAAGTACACACATCAAATACCCATGTTGTATGACTGCAGTATTATTATACTTTTCATCTTCTTTACCGGCTCCTCTTATTTATATCATTATTGTGATTATTATTACTCTGTTGCTTTTCATGTATACTGAGAGTTTCTACGCCAGAGACACATTCTTTGTTGTCTAATCACTCTTAGCCAATAAAGTATCCTATCCTGTCCTGTCCTGTCCTATATCCTATCATTCCCCAACCTTCCCGTGTTGGAAGCATGGCGCAAGGGGGGAAGGGAAGATGATTTTGTGAGAAGCAGGTGCATGCGCCCACTGCCCATGTGAGTGGTGCTGCAAGTGCTGCCACTCACTGCTTGCATGAGTGGGGCTGCATGTATGTGCATACCAGCCCCGCCACTCATGTGGCCCAGTTGCAAATATGTCACGGACCACAGGTTGGGGACTCCTGCTATATCCTACATCCTATCCTTGACTTAAGACCACAATCAGGGCCAGAATTTCCATTGCTAAGCAAAGTAGTTATTAAGTGAGTCATGCCCAATTTTATAACCTTTTTTGCTACAGTTGTTAAACAAGCTGTTGCAGTTGTTACGTGAATCCAGCTTCCCCCACTGCTTATCAGAAGCTGGCGAGTGATAGCATGATCCTGAGATGCTGCAACCATCATAAAAACATGCCAGTCTTCAAGTGTCTGGATTTTGGTCATATGACCATGGGGATGCTGTAATGTTGTAAGTGTGAGGATCTGTTGTCACTATTTTCACAGTTGATGTAAATTAGAACAGTTGCTAAATGAATGGTTTTAAATCAAGGACAAATTATATTTCTTGTCCTTCTTTCTCAACTGTGAAAATCCCATGAAAAAACAGACCATAATCAAGCAGGATTGCTTTTTTCTGTAGTTTTTCTCTTTTCTGTTTTCTTCATTGATTTCAGTTATTTGTTCTAAAAAGCTTCAAGGTATTTCAGATATGTTTGCCACTTTACAAAGCAATGGAGAAGATTAGAGAAAACAGAATAATAACAAAATGGAGTACACTTTAGAAATGCAGTAAGAAGAACAAGATGAAGCCAGAATATTCAAGGATACAGTTTCAATTCAGGCAGCATTGGGATCAAGTTGAGAAGAAAAAAAGCTGGTGTAAAGTGAATGGGGAAAAAAGAGTTGAGAGCTTTATGGGTTGGATTAACATTTTAAAAAATAACTTGATTAGCTTCTGAGCAAGTATATTTCAACATTGGAAGATTCTCCCATCTTCATATCAGATTTTTTGTTTAAAATGTTGTGGTAACCTTTAATCTTATTTAGTATTATTCATACAATATAGTATCCCTCCTTTGCTTTCACAGGTGAGGCTGCAGGTGCACAAGCATATTAAAGTCGTTGAATAATACGTTATTCAGCAGATGTATGGATGTACTCTGCAAAGCATTTGAGAACTGCAGTCCTATAAAATCCTGTCATCCTACACTGGTCTGAGAGTAAATTTCATGAATTAAATTAGATTTCTGTTGTAATAAACAATTATTCATAATTTATAAAATAATTTAACCTCAATCTGATGCTTTCCAGATGTGGTGGATTATAATTCTCATTTTTGTAGTCACTGACTGGGGACAGTGAAGGTTGTTTTATCTGGAATTCAATTTTGCAGTTGTTCAATGCACCAGATTTCAGTAAGGTTAAATAAATTGCACAGTTATTTGTGCGAGCATTATAAAAATAGCTTTAAATATCATTTAAACTTGATAAAGAAATATTTTGCAAACTTTCAATTATTTCTAAGGAGAAATTCTGGAAATTTACCTATGTGGATAAGTTTGGATAAGTGGATATGTATATATCCACTTATATATACATATATTATATGTGGATAAGTCTTTCTTGTTCATAATTAAGATTCCTCTTTTTCTCTAAGCAATCAGGAATGGCAGCTTAGCCTACCTTGGAAGCTTATTTAAAAGGGACTGGTAGTCATTAACAAGAGTGCTAAGATAGATCAACATTTATATGGTGTAGCTGTTCTTTATTTATTATTTATTTATTTAT
>JAEANM010023719.1:0-11307 GCA_017656035.1 Myanophis thanlyinensis
ATTAAATGTAATCTTTAAACTAAAAAAGAGAAAGAGGGGGAGAGAAAATACAATCAGTTAAAGAGACAGTACTCTGTTAAGCTAACCCTTTGAGCAAAACTTTGCAGCAAGTGAAATAAGTTTTTTTAAACAGTCTTTAAAGCTGCTGAGTTTATTATTCACAATGTAGACTAGGAATAGCATGCTTTAATAAAAAAAAATGTCTTGCAATATCTGTTCCACAGCCCTTAAAAAAAGGATCAAGATATATATATATTCAGATTGCCAGAAGGAAACTCAAATGCATTGAGCTTTTCTAACATTGTATTTTTAAAATAGCACGGCAGGAGAAAGTGGTAGTCATGTGCAAGGAATTCACTTTGCAAATAATGAGCAAATGTTAGAAGTCAATACACATATAAATAACACTTTCATGTCTAGAAGACAACTTGCTTACTCTCACAATTTCTGGAGGAGGGGGGGGTGTCAATCGGCTTCTAAGCATGCTGAAGCCACAAATTAGCATGGATTCCACAAAGGATATTAAGAAATGCTGTTTCTGTTAAGGATCCCTCATCTCTGATAGACAATGCTTTCTCAAGATTCTGTGGAAATGAAAAAAATGGGTTAAAGTCTTGGATTGTGTCTATTGCAATTTTCAAAAAACCACAGAGGTTTCCAACTAGGATTGGTAATCCTTTTTGCAAAACAGGAGATTGCTTTTTAAGATGCAGGACAACTTGCTTTAATATACAAAATAAGGCCTACATTTTATATTACACAGAATCATAAGGAAGCATGTGTCTCCATGTTTGGTTTATTTTTAGAAAATTTGATTTAGTTTTTTCTTGATTCTATTCAATAATCTTCAAGATACCAATTGATCAAGGGGCAAATTAAATTGGCTTTGTATTTTTAAATTTGTTATAACACATTTTGCATGGGTTGTTTTTTTTTCAAAATCTTATTTATTATCAGGATTGTTATGTTGCCCATTAACAATATGTTCCTGCCATTAAGAAAGGAACTTTCCATGCTGGGGTAAAATTTGTTTTCAGCAGATCCAGCACTGATATTTTAAAAAAGAAAACTGTGCTGTAGGTTATTACCACATTACGAAGTTCAGCAACTAATCAGAATGACCAAATCAAAAGCAAAATCTTAATGTTTTAAAGAAAACTCATCTAAACTAAATTAAAAAACAAGATTCTATTCTCATTATGGAATAATAATAATAATACTAATAATATAAACCAGGTGGTTCTTGTCTGTTTTAATGCAATGGCTTTCATATAAATTTTTTTTGTTAAGGGAAATTGAAATGTTCATCTAACAAGTAGGCTGTGCAGCATTAAACAGAATTCCCAGAAATGCTTGTGCATGTAGTATTTTCCAGGGTGAAATGAAAGATAGCACTTTAATAATCCAGTATAAGATAAAGAATGTCAAGTATTAGAGTGAGATAATTTAAGAAATCTCAACATAAGTCCCCCCCATTTCAACAACTTAGCTCCCCCTCCCCATTTTCAGCTCTTAGCTCTCAAAACTTAGTTTCCCAAAAGTTAGGTACCACACAGATGGAGACAGGTAAACCTTGAAATAATTAGTGTTCTTCCTTTGTCTGAATGTTGGACACAGCTGCTATCACAGAGAAATGCTCAGGAAAGTCGCTAAGGTACAGAGTTCTTCTCCAATTAAGTGTAGAAAGAGAGGAAGCTGAAGATCCCTGAGAGAAAATTCTCAATCTGTTCAGTAAGCTGAAACTATAGTAGTAGGGCAGAAGCCATGGCCATTAAGTTGATATATGACCAAAATAAGGAATTCCTGCTCCTGTTAATTACATGGACAAGTCCATGCAATTTTCTGGGCAACATTTTCAGAAGTGATTTGCCATTGCTTTCTTCCTAGAGCTGGTCCAAAGTCACCCAGCTGGCTTTGTGCCTAAAGCAGGACTAGAATTCATGGATTTCCTGATTTCTAGCCCAGTACCTCTAACCACTACACCAAACCTCCTTTCATGTAAATTTTGTCAAAGAGTTTAACCTGCTTTTGTTTGATTGCCTTTTTTGCTGCCTACCTACTTATACCCTTTATTTTCAACTAACAAGAACATTTGGCTTCCTAACCTGCCTCTGTGTTTTAGTTTGAGAAACAGAGACTTAGTCCAAGACAGGTGATGTAGATGTTAGAAAAGAAGCCTACCAAAGTTCCAGAGAGTAGCTGTCATTATAGAAGATAACAGTAGATTAATTGGATTTACTCCATAGGAAGCTGTTCCTACTGTTTGATCACAAATCCTTAGTAGAACTCAGGTAGACCAGGCAGTTGGACTAGAAGGCATCCAAGGTCCCTTCTGTTTTTTTAATTAATCTGTTCTGTTAAGAAACGGGACAATAGAAAGTAAAACATAAAAAGATCCAAGGATGAAGGAGACTTCCAAAACAGCTCAGAGTTACATAGATTCCATGAGTTCTCATGAAATGCCCATAAGATAGGTACACAACAATGCAATTTTAGTCATGACCAATTGAATTTTAAAGGAGAATTCTGAGGCCAGCCTAATAATAGGTGGAATTATTTTTCTGGTACTCTTGTGGCAGGAATTTGTACTGGTTGCCTTGATACTTAGTTCATTGCTCATGAGCTGCTTTGCCTGGTTTGTCTTGTGTTTGCAAGTGCAATTGCTTAAAAAATAGACTTGGATCCTTCTCTATAAGAAATGGAGCTTTGCTTACAAAATAATTTTTCCTTCAGCTCTGCTTTATTCTTATGACTTTGTTCTTCTTTATTCTTTAGATCTAACCTGAGTTGCTTTCAATTTACTTCCTGGTTTGTCATTTAATTTTCAATTTTGAGCTTTTTCCATAATACAGGTAGCCCTTGGCTTACAACCGTTAATTTAGTGACTGTGCAAAGTTACAACGGCACTGAAAAAAGTGACTTATGATCACTTTTCACACTTTAAGACTATCCCCATGGTTACATGAACAACATTCAGATGTTTGGCACCTGATTCATATTTATGATGGTTGCAATATCCTGGGGTCAGGATACCCCAGGGTCTGGGGTCACCTTTTGTGATCTTCTGACAAGCAAATTCAATGGGGAACCCAGATTCATTTAACAACCATGTTCTTAGCTTAAGAGCCTTGGTGGCGCCGTGGTTAGAGTGCAGTACTACAGGGTACTTTTGTTACTGTCGGCTGCCTGCAATTTGGCAGCTCAAATCTCACCAGCCTCAAGGTTGTCTCAGCCTTCCATCCTTCCAAGGTGGATAAAATGAGGATCCAAACTGCTGGGGGCAATATGTTGACTCTGTAAACCACTTAGAGAGGGCTGTAAAGCACTATAAAGTGGTATATAAGTCTAAATGCTATTGCTATTAACAACTGCCATGACTCACTAAACAAATATAGCAAAAAAGATAATAAAATGGGGCAGAAACAAAAAAATTGGGTTCAATTACAGTCAAAAGTTGAGGACTACCAGTACAGGTAACCACTTTCTATCTTGTCATCTACAAATGTTGATAATAACCCCGGCAATGATAACTTCAAAAACTAATCCACAGTAATAGTGGAGCAGTGGTTTAAAACTGCTGTATATCCATCTCCAGGTTCAAGAAATGATAGAGAAGCAATAAAACCAGCAAGAGCTAAATCTATATCAGTAAATTGTAATAAAACAATGTTAAAATGTCTTTGGATGCTATTAAAACCTGGAATACGTAGAAGCCTCTTAATTGGCAAATCCCAATAAAGAATATTCTGAGTAAACAGACTTTATTGTACAGTAAACATATCGCAATTCAGAAGCTAAAGGCTTTTATTATTGATAGTGGTTGACTTTCTAAGTAAACCCATCAGAAAAGCTATTAAAAACTTGAAATTACTGTATTGGAATAGTTCATCTCTGATTTCTTTTTTCTTTTTGCATTGAGAACATCAACAGATAAATAAGGCATGAATTCTGTCACATATGAATTGTGCTAAACTTATTTTACTATGTGGACATTTTTGGCCAACATCTGTAGAGAATGATACATTTGGGATTACTCATGGAAAAACTCTTATTGACTTTGCTTAAAATTTTTGGCTGTATATCACTGAGTTTCCTTGCCATGAATTGAGAAAAAAAAAAAGCATTTTTGTTTTCCAAGAATGTTCTCCTGGTTTGTCATAGCATAATCTCAGGCACTTTATCGTATTATTTTCTTGGAATATGCAGGATAGATGACATTGGGCGGAAGGCTGTGTGCCTACGATTCTGGAGACATGGACAACATGGAACATGTACTTCTTTGTTGATTATTTTATAGAGACATTAAACCAGGATTAGCCTTCCTTTGATTGGCAGATATCCTGAACTTATGTGGTCAGATGCTACTTATAGATGAACTCCCATTTATTTTTGCATGCACTGCTAGGTTTCATGCTGAAGTGTGTAAAATCAGCCTAGACAGTTCATGCTTCTGCTATTTCAGTGTATTTTAGATGTTGCCATATTTTATGCAATCTTACACAATATTTACAGTCTATAGTTAAATTACCTTTCTTTGATTTTACTTGTGAATTCTCGTTAGGTCACTTCATAGATATATTTCAATTTTGGTAATTCATTTTTATTTATTCGTTTTTAAAACTGGACTGTTAAAAAACGGGCATAAGCCATTTACAAATATATTTCTTGCACTTATCTGAGACCACAATAAAGACTGACTAACTGATAAAGGACCAGCATAGTTCCATACGGGGAAGCATACATACTGTGTTTGAAAAAATAAAATTAAACATTGACCCAAACACAATTGATCAATATTATTAACTTTTGGCCTGAAGTTTCCAGTTTTGCAGGCAATGACCACATATGGTTTTTTTTTTTGCAATGATTGCCATAATACACCATTTGCTCTCCAATTATTCAAACACTTCAGTTTTCTGTTGTTCAGGTGGGCATACTTTAAGCAAAGTACTGGATTGCAGGCCCCAACATTTTTTTTTTTAAATAATGTTATTTGGGGCTCAGATATATTTTTGATCATAAATATTGTATCTGAGGTCTAGACGCAGTTTGTTATTTGTTTTTAATTAGAAGACTCTTCTAAAAATGCAGAGGGACAGGATGCCTGGCATATAATATATAGAATCATTATATTCACATACATAACATTCAGAATCTAGGCACTAGAAATCTAGACAAAAAAGACCTGTGTCATCTCAGAAGAAGTATTGAAAACAGCACTGAAGTAGCATGATGAAAGAATAATACACACCTTTCCATACCAAGAAAGAGAGGTTTCTGGGTGCACAAAGATCTCTACTTAATGGTATAGGTGCCTCGTTGTTGAGAATTATAATTGGATGGCTTAAAAAATTGCAATATTCTTTATTGGCCAAGTGTGATTAGACACACAAGGTATTTGTCTCCAGTGTATAAGCTCTCAGTGTACATATAAGCAACAAAGTGGTAAGTCATAGATCATCGATCAAAAGATGTATAATCATAAATCATACAATACAAACAAGTGATAAATCATACATACTAATAGGAGAAGAGTGTAGGAAAGATGAGAAGATGAGAAAGACGAGAAGAAGGAAAAGATGAGAAAGATAACAGCTCTACTACATGGTTAGATATCCTTAGGCATAAGACAGTAGTGTGGGAATTAGGTGTTAGCAGAGTGATGACACGGGAGAAAAAAACTGTCTTTGTGTTTAGTTGTTTTGGCATGCAATTGCCTATAGTAGCATCCTGAGGGGAGAAGTTGAAACAGTTTATGTCCAGGATGTAAAGAGTCTGAAGATACATTGAAATGTTGAAAGATACTACCTGCACTTATAAATGATCCCACTAAAAGAAGCTCCATGCTTTGCCTTTCCTGTTTCAGGGAATGAAATCTTATTTTGAGACCAATGTCCAATACTTGGTGTGTTTCCCAGTTTCTCTGCAATGGAGTTTTGATGATGATAACCCATTAGAAGAAAAATGAAAGAAACAGTGGTATCATGAAGCTCACTTCCAAAATGAAACCCTTTACTGGAAAACCACTGTGTATTATTCAAATGAATTTCAACAGCTCTAATACATTATATTTGCCTGTAGAAATAAAACTAAATTCCATGCATTTAGCTATACTACAGGAGAAAATGGGGATGAATTAGCAATGGAGTGTATTAGCTGTAACCAACGGATAACATTAACTTTTGTATAAATGCGTGCAATACATTTGGGATATTAGCAATGTCTAGTACTTTTTAAAGGCTTTTAAACATTTTTAGAAATAGAAAATGTACATTTGTAACCTGAGGCTAGCATTAACTTGCATAATTATCATTATATTTTATGAGAGCATTTTTTTAATTCACCTGCTGGAATTCATTAAAAAAGCTATATTGATATCAAAGCAATTGAACTGTCACAAAATTCATAATCTTAACTGAAAAAATTATCCTTATCCCATTAGTGCATTCTAATTTTCAATCTGTGTTCATTTGTAGCATTTTCAAGCTCAAGATGTGAGTTCATGCACATGCATATATAGTAGTCTCATCTCTTGAACTTCAAATATAATATATCCATTTTGTTGGTAATTTTTGTCCTTCCATTGAGAACTAATTTTCATCCCAGATGTTACCTTTCATTGTATTTTTTAAAAGAGAAAATGGAGCAGAAAGTACTACTTGGGTAGGATTCACCATTTTTCTCATTTGTTTCATATTTTTGCCATTAAGATGACATATCTTGTAACTCATTTAAAAGTTTGTTAACGCAGATGTATGTTTGAATTAAGGGTTATGGTTAATCTTCAAAAAACAGATCCAGATCACAGGAAGTCTTCGCTGAACTCTAATTTTTTAAATATAATTTACAGATGTGAACAAAAGTGTCTCCACTTCTTATATAGAAATGTCTAAGAATTAGTGATCCTCATCAAGATATTGCACAGAACTAAGTCAGTAGTTTCCATGCTATCGCATTACTGAATTTATTGAGCTAAGTATCCATGAGCTACTGTAAATCTGATGATTCTTACAGTTGCTAGAGTTCTTGTTGATTTTATTTTATTTGTTTCATTAGTGGCAAGTCATCCTGATGCACAGATTGAGTAAAACATTGGCTAACTGAATAGTGAGAAAAATAATTGATTTCCCTTTCTCCCTCACCAACCCACTAAGCACTGCTTAGAAAAAGGAGGGATTCAATTGTGATGAATAAATAACTATTGCTTGCATTTCTTCAAGCAACTCTGTCCAATGTTTCTAATTTACTTATCCACTATACCCAAAGATGGACAATTCCCTGGGCAAATTAACATATGTTAGATTTTTAAAATTCATGGTGATAGTGCTAGTGCAATACCATGAATTGCCATGTCAGTTTTCAATCTTAAATCTCTTCTATAAGATTGTAATGAATTATGTAGTGGGAGCAAGCTAGACCAGTCCTCTTACGGAGCCGAATGAACCATAAAGTTTTATTTATTTAGCATATGACAATATTACATTAGCCAGGAGACTACTGTGCTATAGCAGAGTAATAGTTTGGTTGTCTAAGACTGGTAACCCATTAGGTTCATGCTTATCTGCTTCCCAAGATGAGACAAGCTACTCTGCAACAGAAAGAAAGATGTACAACATCCTGCAGCAGCATCTGGGGCCCTCTCCCTTCAGTGGCTTAATGACACTGGAACTGGTCTTTGCTCCAACAGTTTGAATCCTAGCATTGCATAGTAGGGTGAGCTCCTGTCACTCACCTCAGCTTCTGCCCACTTAGCAGTTTGAAAGCATGTTACATGAAAGTAGATAAATAGGTACCACTTTGAATAGGAAGACATTTTGTTCATGTTTGCATGCTTCCAAAGATGCATCACAGGCACAAGCTACTCTGCAGCCGAAAAAAGATGAACAGCATCCTGCATCATCATCTGGGCCCTCTCCGTCCAGCAAAGCTAGCTCACAAACTGGAGTCACAACTGGAAAGCTCCAGGATTAGCAGGATTCTAATTGTCCACCTGAAGTGCTGGCTTGTTTTCCCACCAAAGTGGTACTTATTTATCTACTTGCATTTAACATGTTTTCAAACTGCTAAGTGGGCAGAAGCTGAAGTGAGTGATGGGAGCTCCCTTCACCATGCAATGCTGGGACTTGAACCACTGGAGCAAAGCCCATCTCCAGTGCCATTAAGCCACTGAGCCACTATACCTCTTTAATCATAAGGTAATAAATCAAAAGAGAAAGGCCCAGGGCTAGGATGAATTTTATAATCCTACAGAATTCATTCTAATCTAGGGTGTTGCTCCAAGGATTCATCTTAGTAACTCACTGGGGATATTGATTTTGCCTCATGTGGCTGGCATCCCAGTAGCTTTTAGCAGTTGTAGGCCCTGATGTTTTTAGCTACTCCAGAATGTCACTTTGAGAATTCCCTGCAGACCTGAAAGTTTATTAGCTATTTTCTGTTTGTTGAGAGAAGTGCTGAGTTTTAGTTATGATGCCATTTCATATGACTGGTTCATATTTTGCATAATATGTGGCACAATACTGACTTCTGTTAAATGTAGGTTATATTGGAATATTGGTGATAGACCACACGTTGATGCTCAACTCTGGTGCACAAATTATGACCTTGGTGAGGAAGGAGGACCTGGTAGCAGTAACTTGTGCCCATATACATTCTACAGTATTTGGGACTACCCTTAGAGATTTTTTGAAAAAGGCAGTAGGTTCAAAATGCACACTTTTGGATTGAGACCACGTAATTCTTCATTGGTTGTCTTTTGGTTTTTGGGTTTAATTTAAAGTGCTGGTTTGGACCTATAAAGTCCTTCCTGGCACTTAGATACCTGCTGGATTACCTTCTCCAGCTACCTGAGGACTGACCCTAGATGGGAGAAACTGCTGCATATCTCACCCTTGTAGAAATTAGGCAGGTTCACTAGCTGGGTTTCTGCAAGATTCAGCTATTTCAAAGAGTTTTCTCCTTAGAAAGACTTTGATTTGATATTGCCATATTTTCTTTCTTTCTACTCTTGTAGTGTTGATGTGTATTTTTAATGGGGCTATATGATGGTCTCATGTTAAATTATAGTTGAACCCATCATGCAGCTGATATCTGAGGCCTAAACGATATGGTACCATTACTAAAGCAAAACCAATCACAGCATATGAATAGTTTTGGAGGTATGGATAAAAGTTAGTGCTGAGTTGGAATTTTATACACTTTCTTCTTTGTCAAAGTAAAGAATTGGTTCTGTAGAAGTTGTGGTGCTCTCTGAGCTATGTGGTTTTCTTGTAGATGTTTCATTACCCAGCTAAATAACACCATCAGTATTAGAAGGGAGAGGGTTTGCCTTCTGTTTATATGCAAGTGGCTTGATCTATCATGTTGGTGGGAGTTTGTTGGTAATTCTTTGATTAGGCTGTTTTTTACTGTTTGATTGGTTGGTTGAATTGATAGTTCCTTGACTGGAGTATTGTTTACTTCTTGATTCTTGGTCTGGTATTCATCCTGGTGGTAATCTCTGCTTATCTTGGTGTTGATTGCTGGTAAGGAAGCCATGAGCATCCTAGACCAAACTAAGTCCAAAAATGTTGAAGAATTCTTGGAAACCTGACACTCAGATAAATCAGTCATCAACTGGCACATAGAGATAAACAATATCTACATACCATTCAAAAGAGATAATAAAAAAAGGCTAAAGAGGAAACAAAAAGGCCTAAACACCTTGGGAAGGACTTGATAGATAGATAAACATGCTCGATCTAGTGCAAACATCTGGCTGATTGCCACCAACCATCATTGCAATTATTATTAGAACCCATTCTAATTGACTATATGTATGAGAATTGGTCTCCAAAGAAAGCCCAGGACATTTTGATGCTTGAAGCAAAGATCAAAACAATTTTCCTCCCCAACATTTCCTGGACAGAAACTAAAAATGCAGTTTCTTTTCAGAACCAGGAACAGGATTTATTCTTCCTTTGCACTTGAACATTGCAAGCTAGTTTTGAGGTTGCAGAGCAGACTAAATAGCACTGTAATGCTATCTAGCTCACCAATTCATACATAAATTTAGCAGAATTGAAACCAAAAGATATTCTCAGTGGCTCTCTTTTCATTAAAAAGGAGAGCTAGAGGTAAAAATATTAAGTTTGTTGATACAAGACTCTTCTTTTCACCTGAAACTGCTACATGGATTCAGTATGTAGATTGGTCCTAAATACTTCATTGCTGTATTGAACTTCTTTTTATGTATCTGATGGTTTATTAAAAACAGAAGGTTACAGTGGACAGTGACTTCTAAAGCTGAAGAACAAGAAATACCAAATAAAGGCACTGATACCTCTCATTTTAAATAATAAAACATTAAAACAGAAAAAGCGGATCATTGTTCTAGGATTATAATTGCAGCAGAATTATAAGAAAAGATTTGTGAAGCCAGAAGCTATTTTTTGCAAGAAAAGAACTTTTGATTTGTGGATGCAACATACGAATTTCACAAATTGCACTCATAATCCAACCCAGGCACAGATACACATATATACTTGAACTATAGTACTATGATCAAATATGATTAGAACTTAGAATAACTTTATTGTCACTTTGAATGCACATTTATCGGCATACTTTAAAATGAAATTTCGTTGCATACAGCTCTCAAAGGGTCACCCTTCCAATATCCACCACATACAAACAAACAAATAAAAAGTATGCATATATCCACATATATTATATGACTCAGAGAAACAACACAGTCTAGTTCGTATGTATACATGAACATGGTGAGAAAAATCGAATCTTGCAAGTTCACCAGACGGATGGCATAGGGAACAAAGCTGTTGTGCTTCTGCGATATGGACCACATGGCTTTAAGATATTCAGACAATTTGACTTTCAAGTGAATAATTGATTTCTTTTTTTTTTAATTGTTGCTCTCCTCTCCTATTGGTGTAGGAGAATTTAACAATGAGCAAAGTAAATAAATGCCCCCCCCAACACATACTCAAAGGCGTTTCTTCTTCATCTACATATCCTTCTGACTAAATCATTGTCTTCCTCTCTCTTCACTCCCACTGTGCCCCTTTCCGATGACAGTAGGTCACTTGAAAGGTTAAAGCACATGTTAATATTAGAGTGACCTGCTATCTCTGTATCACCCCTTTTTCCAAGCAGGCAATGTTATGCTTTTAATTCCCTAATGTGCAGTCCAGCAGTCCGTATCATCTTACAGGGATTGAATAGAAAAAGCGAAAGGCAGACTGTGTGGTCAGTGTTTTCAATATCCCCCCTGCTAGCCATTACATCACCCAGCTACTCTCTAAGAGGATT
>JAEANM010023720.1:0-11307 GCA_017656035.1 Myanophis thanlyinensis
AGGTATTATGCCTTTAGCATCAGCTAAATAGAGGGGCGAAGGTACTTAAGGTATCCTTTTTTAGATCACTCAAAGTGGGCTTAATAAATCCTCTATGTAACAGTGAAGGACTGAAGAATATACCTCCTTCTCAAATTTCTCTTCAGTTAAAAAGTGGAAGAGGAAAAAAAAACGCCCTTACTTTTTGAAAGTAAAAACCATTCTTTGTGACAGAGAGACTCCCAGGATTCCAAATGCCTAATAAATGGGAACAGAATTGAATACAATGAATTGCCCTGGGCTAATATAGATGCAACATTACAGGCAATCTTTAGTGAGGATCCTTCAAATCTTTGAAGTAGCTTCACTCTGCACAAAGTACCCCTTTATTCTGCCTTCTTCCCTGACTGTAAAAACAAAGCTAAGCAACTATTCATCCTTCTTTTCCCACCCCAAAACCTTGTCCCAGCAGTACCACTGATTAGAAGAGCTCAAAAAGGACAATATCACATCAACTTCTAAGCTATTCTTATAGAATATTGGTTAAATTATTGACGTAACATGATGGCGTCAATGTTACCAAAGAATGAAAATTTTGCTGGTCAGTTACCAAAACGAAGGACTATTAATTCCATTCCATTAATTCCGTGAGCTGCACTAGCTTCCTGTGGCCTTCTGGGTGCGATTGAAGGAGTTGGTTCTCACCTTCAAAGTGCTCCATGGCTTGGGACCTGGGTACTTACAGGACCGCCTGTTGCCACCATCAGCCTCCACCTGACCGGTGAGCTCCCACAAGGCAGGCCTTCTCGGGGTTCCACCGTCAGGCCGATGTCACCTGACAGTCCCGAGGGTTCGAGCCTTCTCTATGGCTGCGCCCTCCTTATGGAATGAAGTCCCCCCTGAGATTCGGACCATTACTGACCTCTGAGCCTTCCGACGTGCGTTAAAAATCTATCTCTTCCAGCTAGCTGGCCTGGCCTGATACCTCAGGGTTAATTTTAAACTGTTTTAATTTGTTATAATTTTAAATTTAAATTTAATTCTTTTAATTGTTGATTTTAATGCTAAGTTTAACTCCTAATTTTTAATTTGTATCAGCTCTATATAATTATTTTAATTGGTTTTAGATTGCTATGTATGTATGTGTTTTTATCTGCTGTGCATCGCGCCGAGTCCCTTGGGAGAGGGGGCGGTATAATTGATAAATTAAATTAATTAAATTAAATTAAATTCATTCTATGACTGCTGTCAATTGCATACCTTTAAAATCGACTTTCCCTATTACATTTTGTTGTGCATGAAAGTTGCAGGCGATGAGCTTTCATTATCTTGACAAGCCAGTTTGAATTGTATCTGGATCCTCTCCTCCCACAGTCCTAGGAAAAATGCAGAGAAGAGTGACAAAAGTAGTGAAGGATTAAATCCTATGAAGAATGGTTAATGGAAGTAGGTATGCTTAGCCTAAAGAAGAGAAAGCCAGGGAGTGACATGAGACTACTCTTCCAATACCTGAAGGGCTGTCACAGAAAAAATAATAATTCATATCACCACAACAATAGAGTGTAGGATAAGAACCACGGGTAAAAAAAAAATTCAGAACTTGAAATGAGAAGGAATTTTATGTCCTTGAGAGATACTAACCAATGAAACAGGCTGTCTTCTGGAGCTTTGGATTCTGCATCACTGGACATTTTAAAGCAAAATTAAACAACTATTTGCTTGAAAGGGTATGGAGATTCCTGTCCTAGGTAGGGGGTTGAAGTAGAAAATCACTAAGATCGCTTCCAATCCTATGATTCATATAGATAAGTAGAAAATGAGGATTTTTTCCTCCAGAATAATTGCTTACATTTTAAATTCAATAAAATAAAATAAATATTTTGTGCCCCCTGTCATTTAAGTCTAATGAACTTGCCTCCCCCCCCTCATTCCAAATGCCAAATGCCATGGAGAAACATGAACACAAGGTAGATTTGGATTGTAGTTATAGTTTGCCCTGGCATAGATTCACCAGGAATAAAAGGCCTGTTTTTAATTCTCAGTAGAATTTGTGGCAGAATTATCATAAGTCTCCATTTTGAATCCACAGAAAATGTTTAAGGAAAATGGAGCAAGATACAAAACCCTTTGAATATAATAAGTAGGCATACAATCTGAATAAAGGAATCCTGAACATGGATGCCTAGTTTTCTGAACTGATATGTCACATTATCATCTGTGAATATCAAAAAGGGAGATTCTTTAGAGTGGCAGTAATGGCAGTGAGAAAAAAACAACAATAGCAAAATGTTGGTTTTATTGATGCCTTGCCAGGAAAATTAATTGATGAGATCAATACAACGTAGTAAATATGTGTATATGGAGATGGATATATGAATGCAATTTTCTATAGAAATTTCTACAGAAATTAGTGATTACGTGGAAATAATTAATGGATATCCAGAGAGGAGCTATCTGATAATTGCTCAGCTAGAGAGAAATGCCCAACTGTTGCTGTCTACAGAGATGATCACAGAGTACATCATTCCAGGGAAGGCTTTGATCTCAGGATTTCTTGTATTCATGTAGCATTTATTTCCATGGCCAACCTCGTTTTATAGCATTCATGAGATCAATGTGAATATTCCTGCTCAACACAAAGCATGACTGTGGCCTGGCTTTGTCCACCTGGAGGATACATTAATGCTTCAGTAAGTCTTTGCCTGTGCTATTTAGAATAACCCATCCATTTTTAATGCATTTCTTCTTGTTTTATTTCTTTATTTCTCCAGAGATTTACAAGACCGCCTTTCATCAGTAATCCAGTAATCCTGCAGAAAATGTCATATCATATTGCCTTTTTCAAAAGATACCCTTGGAGTAAGGAATCAAATAGAAATAGAGCCAATTAAACAAGTAGGTTATTCGAAACATTATGGACAGAGACACAAGCAAGTGCCTTCTGTGAGAAAAATCCTCCACATCAAGCTTTGCCTTTCTTGTCCCATGGAGTCAAACAGAACTAGTTTATTATGTAGCAAGGGTAATAAGAGACAGAAATTTGGCAAACATCTGTTGGCAGAGCAAGAAGATTATGGAGATGCATTCATCTCCCACACAAATGTAAACGCTGCTGAGGGTAAATGAACTTGAGAAATTGTTTGTATGGTGTGCAATGTGTCACTTTCCGCTTAGCCCAAGGGTCAGCAACTGTGGTCTGAAGTCCTAACCAGCTTTTGGTCTAATTTTAACAGCTCATGCAAATAATCGAGAACGCTGGCATGGCTCTTTGAGTTTTAGCTTTTTCCTTAAGGAGAAGCAGAAGATGAGAAATTTCCATAAGGAAAAGAAAGAGAAATTAAAATGTCAGAAACATAAACAGAAAAATGAATGATTGTGTTGATTCTTGTTGCTTAAGTTTCATCTACAACTTCTATTCTATTCAGTTACTCTGCAGAGAAGTTATCTTTATCAGAAAGAAATAGCAACAGCAAAAGCATTTAGACTTATATACTGCTTCACAGTGTGTTATAGCCCTCTCTAAGCAGTTTACAAAGTCAGCAGATTGCCCCCAGCAATCTGGATCCTCATTTTACCAACCTTGGAAGAATGGAAGGCTGAGTTAATCTTGAGCTTGGTTAGATTTGAACTGCCAAATTGCAGTCAGTTAGTAGTCAGCAGAAGTAGCCTGCAGTACTGCATTCTAACCTCTGCACCACCACCGTTGTGACTTAGATTTAGTAACCTATAGTAAATACTTCTTACAACCACTTTTTACAACCAACCTTTAATGTTTAACGAAGGATATAATGTTTGAAACAGTATACATGGAACCATGCTTTCACCTTTCTTGCATAGCATCAAGGTCAGGGATTAAACTATTATTTTAAATGTATATCTGCTGTGCTAATTGGATGGATCTATCGTTGTTGTCCAATTTCACAAAGGCTCCTAAACACTAAACTCCTTAATACTAAATTCCTAAATGTCGTGGCTCAGTGCTAAACTTGTTAGCTACCAAGCTGGGAGACTGGGTTCAAGATCCAAGCACTGTGCAACAAAGTGAACTTCTGTCTCATGCCCCAGTTCCTGCACACTTAGCAGTTCAAAAACATGCAAATGCAAGTAGATTAATACATCACTTTGGTGTATTGTTCTCAAAACAAGCCCTAGCCTTGTGTAAAAGCCAATAAAGGCCATTGTATACGAGGAATGACATTTTCAGCTTATTTTATTGGAGTACTCCAGCAAAAGGGCCTCAGTAGCTTAAGGAACCAAGACCCCGAACAAAGCACAAATACATATTTTAACAAACTGCAGCATTGTTTGCTTTGATGGTAGCTGTGCCTCAAATAGAAAGTCCATATAGAGAGTGGTGAGGACAGCCAAAAAGATTATAGAAAGCTTGCTACCCATTATTCTGGATACTGCTTATAAGAGCTATATGCTCAGAGCTCAAAGCATTTTTAGAGACTCCACACACACACTTTACAGTCTGTTTCGGTTTCTCCTCTCTGGGAGGAGGTTTTGAAGCATTTCTAGCAGGACTACCTGATTCTGTAACAGCTTTGTTCCTTATGCCATTTGGTAAACTCACAGGATTTGTTTTTATGTACAATGTACATGTATACATCCAAACTTGACTGTGTTGTTTCTCTATGTCCATGATGGCAAACCTATGGCATGGGTGCCACAGATGGCACACAGAGCCATCTATCTGGGCACACAAACTGTCAGCCATCTTACCTCCAGCTGAGCATGAACATGCAATTGTGCATGCATGTGTGAAAAATTGCAGAGACCCAGCTGGTTTTAGGGCATCTGCTGTACATGTGCACCATTACAGCAAGAAATCCAGCTGGTCTTCGGAGCTCTCTTGCGCATGCATATGTAATTGCTTGTGTGTGTGAGTGGCTGTGCGCAGCACACGTGCATTGCATGTGAAAAAGCTGCATGCATGCACAGATGGTGCAGTTGTGCATGTGGAGGAGCCACACACAAGTGCGGATGGCACACGCAAAGTGCGTACTTTTCAGCACCCAAAAGTAAAAGGTTCGCCACCACTGCTCTATGTCATACAATATTGTGGGTATAAGTGGGTACATACATAATAAGTGTGGGTTTTTTTGGTAATGTTTATGTAATGTAGATTGGAGGTGGTGACCCTTTGAGAGCTGTATGCAAAAACATTTCATTTAATGTATACCAATTGGTATACATTTAAATTGACAATAAAGTTATCCCAAGTCTAAGTCTATATAGCTATGTATAACTGTAACACCCTAAGAATCAATCATTGACACCTGTTTATTTTGTTTGGTTTTTTTATACTTTACCATCCTTCAAATATCACATGCTTATGTAATAAGCTTTCTTATCAAAAGAGGTGTGTTTTTACTATTATAATAAGCTAGAGTTTATATATCTGAGCCACTGTAGCATAGTGCTTAGAGTGCAGTACTACAGGCTTGTTCTGCTGATTGCTGGCTGCCTGCAATTTGGCAGTTCGAATCCCACCAGGCTCAAAGTTGACTCAGCTTTCCATCTTTCCAACGTGGGTAAAACGAAGATTCAAATTGTTGGAGGCAATAGGCTGTCTCTGAAAACTGCTTAGTGAGGGCTGTAAAGCACTGTAAAGTGGTATATAAGGCTATTGTATTGCTATCTAGGTGGCTCAGCTAGCATCCTTCTAACCTGTTCTTCTAACGTGTATCTTTCTTGTTTATAAGTAGTAGTGCCCTACCATTGCAGGCTGGATTCGGCCCAGGGGCCATGTGTTTGACACATCTGATATACTCTCTCTCTCTCTCTCTGTGTGTGTGTGTGTGTACACAAACACACATACACGCAATGAAGCAAGATTCTACCCTATAATAAACATTTTGCTAATAAGAAGTAGTAATGAGAAAAGATCACTGTAATTTAATTTACAGTAAGTTACAGTAAAAGAGTTTACCTTAAGGATCATTGAAGCAGCTATGTTTGTTTAAGATAATAATATTACTAACAAATATCTGAAAAAAGGATTAGACCTTCCTGTTGTTTTTGCACATTAGCAATGCAAATCTTAAGGCAACAGCTATAATATCTGCTTCAAACAATTTGGCCTTATGGGCACAGACTCAACCTAATTTGGGACATTTTCTAAATTAATCAGTATTTGCAATATTGTTTTCATTAAATAGTAAGCAAGCTATTTACTTGTAATTAGCTTGATATTATATGCAAAGGAATAGTACCAATTTTAAAAAATGTTTTGCTTCTAACTAGATTCTACTTTATACAAGTAAAATCCTTAGTCCTGGTCCTTAGATAATGCTAGGCGCTAAGAAAACATATGGAAAAAAAATTCTGAAATTTAAACAGGACCAAAAAGTATGTTAATTACATTAGTTTGTCAATTATGTGCAATTACTTTTTGGTGCCTCAATAATATTCTTGTACACAAATTGAAGAATTTTTAAAATTAATTCTTGATTCGATGCATTTTTTGCATCTGGGTACCAGTTTGGGAATGCCAATGTATTTATGGCTATATTATCAAAAATACTATACCTGGATAATGGGAGGAAATGACTTTATTTAAGACACCACACTTTAAATGGACATGAGAAACTGGAGCAGATTCAAAGGCCATATTGTGTGGAAGCTAAGCCCCATGAATTAAAGGAACTGGCCATAGAGATTATTACAAGATTATTTCATATTATAAGAAATGACATCAATCTACAAATATCTGAAATGCTGTCACATGCAAGAAGAAGTGGATTTGTTCTTTTTGGAAATGAAAACCAGGATGAGGATCCATGGATTGAATCTAAAAGAAAGCAGAGGAAAAGGAAATATTAGAAGGATTTTCCAGATCATATTCTGGAACAGCGGTATAGTTTGACCAGAATACAGGTGAATTCCTCCTCACTGAAGGTTTTCCAATGAGGATCACAAAATAATATATCAGAAATACTTTAGTAACTTCCTCTACTGAGCCAGGAGTTGGATGAGTGAACTTCCAAAAATCTTTTCCAACTCATACATTCTAAGATTTGTAACCATTTTGGTAGTGAATTCTGTCCTACATCAGTTGATAGAACTACATAGAACTTCATGCCCACACAAACATACACACACTGGCAAAACATGTTTAAAGGAATGTGAGGAATAGAGAAAATTATACTGATTCTGGTTTTTATTCAATATCTTAAATTGATCATACTAATTAAAATAAATTCCACTTGGTATCCTGTGGATAAAACCTGGTTATTTTTCTTCAGGAGATTCCAGCATGGTTAAATACTACCCAAAGAGAATGTGGTTGCACTTATTTTATAGGCTTTACAAAGCAGTCAAGTTTTCTCTTCTACTTATCCTTTTTATCATTTAAAACATTTGACACACTTTTTGCAGTGCCAGTCTTTTTGAAAAGTAAACCTCCTTTTCCTAGAGTGCTCTACAAACACATTGTTGTGTTCTTGTGTTTGTAATGTGAAAAAGGTATACAATAAGTCAAAAATAAGCACTACTCAAATACCAGTGGCATTGATAAAATACTATCAGTCAATTACCTTTTGTAATTGAAGTGTTAACATTACTTTATATTGCCTTGGTGAGACCACATGTAGAATACTGCTTGTCATGATAAAAAAAAAAGTTGAGATTTTGGGAAGAAAGCAGAGAAGAACAGGAAAGTTGACAAAAGAGAGAAGCTAATTCTGACAGGACAAGATTAAGCCTTAAGAACAGATGCATACAAAAGCCAGAATTGAGAAGAGACCAATGGACAATAAATACCCCTCTGCAAAAAAGCTGAAGAAATAGTGGGTTACCTAGTTAGTTGTTGCAAGTAGATCACACAGGTTGTCTACAAATACCTCTAGCAGCATGTCAAAATAGCAACAATGGTGCATTGGAGTAGCTGCAAGAAATACCATTTTCCTGCAATCAAAAACTGGTGGGACCACAAAATAGGCAGAGTGATAGAAACTTAGGAAGCTAAAGTACTTTTGGAACTTGAATATTCAAAAGACAAACACCTGCCACACAACACTCAGACTTAATATCTGTTGGTAAGAAAGACAAAAAAAAAAAAAAAGTCTGGATAGTAGATGTTGCAGTATCCAGAGAAAGTAGAAGAAAAGAGAAAGAACTGGAAAAAAATCACCAAATTCAAAGACTTGCAAATAGAAATAGAATGACTATGACAAAAAAAAAAAAAAAAGATAGTACTGATAGTAATATACCCCCTTGGATGCAATCCTAAAATAATGGGAGCACCACTTGAATACCAGTGGCATTGATAAAATACCATCAGTCAATTACAAAAAGGTAGCTTTATTTGGAACAGCTTATATCCTGTGATGTTTAACAACATCAAGTAGCATCGGCTTATCTCAGTTCTTGGAAGGACACAAAAATGGCAAATCCAGTCTTAACATTTGGGTAATTGTGCAACCACCCATCACCATTTCTTGCCTGAATGGCAGCTTATCCTTAAAAAAAAATGCCAACAATCCAGGAAAAAAAAAGAACAACATTTTCAAAGTTAATAAAATTGAAGTCATTTTAACTTAACATTCGTTTGTCTTTATCAATCATCAGCCTACCATTTTATCAATTCTGAATCTGGTGCCAATAAGTGTTCTATCAATAAATGACCTTTCTCAAACCTGAATAATATGAAAGAAAAAGTAGCAGCAGTTAAGCAACTATAAGTAACTGAATCACATTCATAAGTGTACGGTGTAATTACCAGGTGCCTTGGCAAAATTAAGTTGCTATCCCAGTGTTAAGAAACTCAAGTTTGAAGTTCACAGTATCTCTCCTTCCTGAAAAAAAAATCAATATTACATTACCCAAAGGCACTCATGAATACTTTACATCTGGTTGAGCTAGGTAAAACCTGATTTCACAAGGCAACATCTGTGCTTATTAAGTTACCTGCTTCAATTCCTGGAGCTGATAATATAACTATTCACAGCAGTCAAATACAGAAAAGAGTCCTCTGAGATGAGGCATAGAATGAAATGCGAAGATGAGCAAAAATGCATTCTCTGAATTATACTTAGATGGTCTGCAAGTCTCTGAGGGCATAAAGAAACTCAGGAACTGAAAAAGATATATTTGCCATCCTTCTGTCTCAAAAGCCATTTAACAGAATAGCTGCAGGCAGCTAATATCTAGCCCAGATGCTTAGAACTCAAGGCCTTTAGTATTCAAACTCACCTCACACAAATTCCCCATTCCAGGAGGTGGATGGACTCAGTTAATGTTTTCCCTGATTGATAGCTTTGCTGGAATTCCATTTTCAATTCCTCAATTGTTAAAAATTATCCTTATCTGAATTTAAGAAAGAAAAAAAGATAGATGACAGACAGACAGACAGACAGACAGAGGGGGGAAGAGCATATCATAACCGTATCCATATGTATACCATATGTATCTTCTTTGTATACCATATGTATTATCTTTATCATTTATCAATATCAATATAAAACATAGTGCAGACAATAAAATCTTGCTTAAATATTCTAAAATGCTTAGCTTCTTGTGGATATTTTGGAGGCCAGTTTTGATTCTACTAATAACTTATTTTTTTTTTAGTAATTTAACAATCTTGCTCAGTCATTTTGGCCTGAGTTAGCAATAGGAACACACAGAAATCATCCAATCTGTGTAAGTTCCATTTCTAAACAAACCAATGCGATGCACTTTAAAACATTGACAAATGATACAATTTCCCTCACCCCTGCCCAATCATTTTTATATATTGTATTTCAAAACGTATCCTGGGCTTTATTAATTTCCAAATTCCAAACACATGCAAAAGAAAGTTGCTTGATTATAATGAAATTATATTGATTTCAATGAGATTTATTTGCAAGCTGAAAAACACACTAATAGAGATGCAGCACAGTTTTACCAAGTAGAAATGCATAAGAGGTATTCAAAATGTGTTATAAAGTATTATTTATTTTCAGTTAATATTAGCTGTGCATTATCTTGTATAATTTACTTTTTTTGTAGTTTGTTTTTATTATTTTTGTCTGATCTTAGATTATTGTAAATTTTACTACACTGTTACACAATGGGGAAGTAGCTTTTGGTTTTATATGCTTTGCCACAAATCTCAGCCTAACTTGATGCATTCATTTTGTGTATTGATAAACTTCAATGGTTTAAAAAAAAAACAAGAATAGATAGGTTATATTTGCTCCAACCAGGTAATTATGAGCCACATTCTAAATGTACTATAATTTGATATTTAAAAATCCAAATTGGCTGTGGAACTCCACTTCTTAGTCTGTGTTTTGAAAAACTACTTTGGAAGATATAAAAATTGAGGAAAAAATGCAGCAGCTTTAGAGAGATGTTACACTTGTGCTCCTGTGGGTCCTGAAGTATTTCTTCAAAATAATTTTCAAAACATACACTGTCTTGCTGTCTGCCCACTGATTTTAGTATATCAAATAAATGTTTCCTTAAATTGTGTTTGAACATTCTAAATAAATAGAATAGAATAGAATAGAATATAATAGAATATAATAGAATAGAATAGAATTATTTATTGGCCAAGTGTGATTGGACAGACAAGGAATTTATCTTTGGTGCATATGGTCTCAGTGTACATTAAAGGAAATTGTACATATGGCAGGAATCATAGGATACAACTCTTAATGATAGTCATGGAGTACAAATAATCAGTCAAATCATACTAGGAGATGGATGGATGGATATAATTGTAATAATATAGGGATAATAATTAATAGATTAATAAGCAATAGAAGCAAGATTACATAATTTTTTGGTATCACTTTTACAAAACTTTACTAAGATCACATTTGAAATACTGCATCCAGTCCTGATCATCACAATATAAAAAATGCTGTTGAGACTCTGGATGGAATGCAGAGAAGAACAACAAGAATGCTTAGGGGCTGCAGGCTAAAATATACAAAGAACAGTTACAAGAATTGGGTATGTTTAGTCTAATGAAAAGAAGGACCAGGGGTGACACGATAGCACTGTTCCAATATTTGAGAGGCTCCTACAAAGATAAGGGGGTCAAGCTATTTTCCAATGCACCAAAAGGCAAAACAAGAAACAATGGTTGGAAACTAACCAAGGAAAGAAGCAACCTAGAACTAAGGAGAAATTTTCTAATAGTAAGAGCAATTAGTCAATGGAATAACTTGCTTTCAGAGGTTGTTGGTGCCCCATCACCAAAGGCTTTCAAAAGGAGACTTGACCACCATTTGTCTGAAACGATGTGGGCATCACAGGGGTGGGCAATTGTGGCTCTTTTATGACTTGTGGACTTCAAATCCCAGAATCCTTGGGCAAGGCAACCTAAAT
>JAEANM010023721.1:0-11306 GCA_017656035.1 Myanophis thanlyinensis
AACCAACGGGGGCGTGCTCCCAAAACCCGATGTGGCCCCCTGTACCCGCCATAGTTGCCCCTCCCACCGACCGTGCTAATAGATCGCACCTCAGCCCCGGGATCCCAAACCTCCCCGACATGCCCAACCCTTGGCCTAGCCTTAACCTCAATAGAATAATCCCTCAACCCCATCCATTCAACTCCCTCCCTAACCCCGATGCAGACTTAATAAAAAAGAACCCAGCTGGGCCCGATGGGGGAAAAAATAGTAGAGGCCCAGTTCTTAAAGTCTCTGCGCAAACACCGTTGTCCTCGGTAGGCTGACTGAAAACCCTATTCAGTAGTAAAAGGCAGGTCTGGCTATCGAAGCCCACTCTACTAAATCATAATGCTTTTCAAATAACATTTTCCAGAATGAGCGATCGTTCAGCTGTGCCAGGAAAAGATGTCAGACTACACTTCTTCCTCTACCTCCAAACTTCCACCATATTTATTCAGAGAACCACATTTCCCCCAATGAATTTGGGGAAAGATGCTGAACACTGGCTCTTGTAAAGGACATTTTGGACCAGAGGTAATGTTCTGAAAAAAGGTGAAGAAGCATTTGAAAAGATGTTTGCACACACGCTAGAATCTGAAAGAAGGCAGTATCAGTATTACAATTCATTAATGTGAGTGCGAGATGGAGTTTATTAATGTTTTGGAGATACTTCAGCCCAAATCTCTGAATTACTTCCCTCAGACTTTATTGTAGATATTAATACGAGGTACAAATTTTGACACTTGATACTAACAAAGTTGAACTATGGTGCAACTAAAAAGCTCGTCCCACAGAGCTAGAAATTTGAGTATATCCTGCCAGAATTTTTTTTTTCTTTCCTTGGTTCAATCATGAATAATTCTTGGAGTCTGCCTAGAGAAGTCCCTGAAATTTTTTTGGCAATGTTTTTCAGAACTGAATGTCTTCTTTCTAGGGCTGAGAGAAGGTGACTAGTTCAAGACCACCCAGTCAGTTTTGTGCCCAGCATGGTATTAAAACTTCTACTTTTTAGTCTAGCAGCTTTTACCCCGAACTGACTATAGCAATGGACTGAATTCTAACTTGGTTTAATGAGTTGTTCTAGAAGCATACTTTGGGAAGAGCATTGAAGAAGTTGAAGTGCATTGAAGAAGTGGAAAATAAAAACAAATCAATACTCATTACTCACTTTCACCATCTAGTCCAGTAATGACTAACCTTTTAGGGACCAAGTGCCCAAATTGCAAGTCTCTCTCTCTGTGTCTGTTGTGTACACGCATGTGCACATGACGGCCAGCCAAAGACCAGCTGGCTGGCAGGGCAACACAACACCAGCAGCTCTGCAGAAGGCAAGATCTTTTTCTTTCGTGAGAAGTTGCAATAGTAAATTGACTGAACTTTTGTTTTTAGTCCCACAAACTTTTGTTTCTCTGCAAACAACGGTGAAAAATATGACAGAGAAAGGCAGTGAAGCTGAGCTGGGGCGATAGCACTCCTACCCACAGAGAGAGCTCTGAGTGCCACCTCTGGCACATGTGCCATAGGTTTGCCACCACTAATCTAGTCTATAACAGAAGAGTGCAACATTGGATAAGATAACCACACATAACATATCAAATTTATTTCAAATTTAAAATCAAATTTAAAACATCATTCATCTAGAACTGCTTGAATTCAGGTGCTGTCAGGCTCCCAAAACAAAGTACCACATGGGAATTATTTCTGAGCAATTTCCTTTATTATTCCTCTCATACAGAAATCTTGCCAAATTAAAGCAACTATTTGCATTACTATCAATATATTCTGGGAATCACTAAGGAGGAGCCATTTAAACTCTCTTCCTTCTGATCAATTATTCCATACTTTGCCCTCTGAAATGCAACTCCTCCTTCCTGGGAATCCAGGCTACATTCCACCACAGATGTCTACCTTTCTTCTAGGATTTTGCTGAAAAATTTCTTGGTCAAGAAGGGTGGGCGGCATTGCAGAAAGATGTTAGCAGTCCTTAATTCTTCAAATAACTTGTTCAAATCCCCAGATTTTCCTAAGTTAAAAAATATCCAAGATGAATGACAAGCCATAATTTTGGCCTTATCCATCTTAACTTCCAACAAAACTGCTGTGTCTAAGATGAAACTAATGCAAGTGATATTTATCTACAAAATGTAGTGCACATTGGTCAAAGTGACCTTTCTAGGTGCATTAATTGATTCCATAAAACAATATGCAAAAGATTCTTCACATGAAAAAAAATCCACTGGTGGCACTCCTCTGATGTAATAGTGGTAGATATGAGTTCTTCACAATTACTGTCACTACTGCTATGTCATAAAGTTGTGGGGTTTTTTTTTAACCTACGATGGGTAAACACTTATCATGAATCTTCTACCAGCAGAATACTAGATTTTGATTGACCCATTTCACTTGGTGCAATCCCTGGGAAACCTGGAAGAGTTAATGGGCTTTGCATAATATAATACAGCAACTCCTTTAAGTTACGGCGGGGGGGTGGGGTGTTGTCACATGATGTAAGAAACCATGAAGTATTTCTGTTAATTACTTTTTGCTTTTAGCTGCAAGGAAGTATTCTCTTTGTGGCCTCTTTTGAATCAGCAATATAGACATTAGCTAGTCCCTCCCTCTCAATCCAACTTACTTCACAGGATTGTTGTGAGGAAAAATAGGTGGGGGAAGAATATTAATTATGTTTGCCTCTTTGAGCTATTTATAAAAATAATAAAGGCGGGATAAGAAATAAACAAACAAAAATAATAAGAGCAGAGTAGAGCAGGGTGTCAAACTCAATTTCATTGAGGGCTGCATCAGGGTTGTGTTTGACCTTGGAGGGCTGGAGTGTGCGTGTGTGGCTGGGGGTGGTCATGGTGGGCGTGTCCATGGTGGGTGTTTGACACAAGCTCAAGATGCGCATTTTTCCCTTCTCTTCTTTCTTTCCACAATTCTTTACTATAACCATTTTCCTATCTCTTCTACCAGATATTATGGGCAAACATTTAATACTTATTTTTCATACTCCACTAAACTTTTTATTTCTAAATTTATACCCCATTGTTTAATAGTAAATTGCTTTTCCAGGCAGAAAAGCTATTTATACTATTGTATTTTTATTATTCAACTAATAATAAAAATACAATAGAATAAATAACATGATAATACAAGATCTAACAGCAGAGGTAAATTTCCAGGATATTAAATAGAAATGGCTGTCAACTATACATTGTTGATTGTAGAGTAAATGGACCTACAGTATGTAACATAGGATGTTGTTTTTTCTACCCATATGGCACTTATTTGAGGCCACATAATTGTAATCTTTCAGAGTTTGTTGCAGCACATCCAACAAGCATACAGTCAAATAATTCAGCAGGCTTCATTAAATAGAAGGAATTTCTTTATATAATATAAAACATAATGCATGTATGCATTATCATGAAGCTCTTTCAACGTGTTAGAGAGAAGAAGTAGCAAATAAAAATGGAAGCAAGATAATGGAGGCAGGATAATGAAGGCAAGTGGGCAATCTCTTATATACAGAATCAGTTAAGCTAAGCTTAAACTACGCCCAGGCTCCTGACTGTCTGAGTCACCAAACAGTCTCCATTGGCTGACCATGTCACCATGTCTATTCCATTGGCTGACCTTGTTGCCATGTCTCTTCCAAGCCATGAACTCTTACACACTGACACAATCCAGTCCAATCGAGTCCTCCTGCAGCACTCTGCCAGCCAAAAACATTTTTGGCTGGCAGAGTGTTGCTGGAGGCTGTGGAGCTGAAAACAGGCCATGGGGGTGGGGAGGGCACATGCTCACACACACACGCATGTAGCCCATTTTGTGTCGCAGAGACACTGTGGGCCGGTCCTTTGATATTTCCAGGCCAGCCCTGACGGCCAGTTTTAAGCACCCCGTGGGCCAGAACCAGCCTGCAAGCCTTCAGTTTGACATCCCTGACACCCGAGTGAATGATTCTTCTCAAGAATGTGAAATATAGACTAGCTGTATATAAAGTCACCCTAACCAAACTTTTTAGCAATAAATAGGAAACAATCTAATATTGGTAATATATGGAATTCTAATCATAAGCACCATCTTATTCATAACTCAGTTAGTTAATACTTATTTCCCACTTGATTGACTGATGGCTAAATTCATATTTAAGTGTTTCATAAGTGAAAGCCATTTCTAAATTTTGAATTCCAGTCTTGAAAATAATTATTTATCATTTTGCTTATATGTAGAGAAAGCAGCTTTTCTCTGTATGAACTTTAAGACTGTGATAATGATCCAAATGGTTGCCTCTGTCCTTTAAGGACACTGGCAATTATTGTCATCATTCTTCGTACTGGCAGTTCAAGTTGCTTAAAACTTTGATAATGATTACTTGACTGCATTTAAATGAAGGTCATTTATCCTTCAATTTCCTACTCATATAGTGCCTTTCCATTCAATGTGCCTCAAGGCCCCTTTCAAAATACACTAATCAGTATACAAAATTATATTGAAGCAAATAACCTTGTCACAAATGCCATTACGCAGGAAAAGCTAAATAAAAAAATAATAGCTTTCATCTCTGTATTTAAAATATATACATCTCCACTTAACGTCAAGCATTTCAAGTATGAAGGAATGCTGCTGATGAATGGAGATTTCAGTCTATTTTAGGAGAAAAATATTATCAGATCAGAATGTTCGTTTGGCCAAAAATATTGGAGGCATTTGAGAAAGTACATTTGGTGGTGATATAATGCCAAAAATATAGCAATTGCAAATGGTTTTTAACATCTTATCAAACTGAACAGCCAGCTAGATTGATCAAGGAATCTAGTCTACCCTGATGATAAAAATTTAGTTGAATATTTTAAAGTTAGATTGTGACAGTGATGGAATCAGAATGAGAGCACAACTTACTACAAACTAATTATTTCATTAAGTTGGCTCAGCCAAAAAGTATAACATTTCTTAACACAATTAAGGGCAGTGCATATATTTGACCAATTCAACACTAACTCAGATAAATGCATTACTTTTACTTCCATTTTATAAAGATTTCATAAAAGATATATCTGGGTCCCCAGATTCTGGGGATTTCCCAACTTTTGTCTTGGATGGGGATTGCATTTCCTCACTGAAGAATGATGTAAAATTTGGAGGGTATCTTGGACTTCCCATTTAGATTGGAGGGTGGAAGATGGTGGCACTCTGGAATCTCTGGAGGCCAATGCTGAATTATTTTTTTTAACAAATAGTTTTTATTATAGCGAATTCTGGCAACTCCCAGAATGATCCAAAAATATCTGCCTTAGAACCTATATTTAATAAGACATTTATATTCCTGTTTGCTTTACAGTATGTTAAGCATTATAGAATATATGTGTCAGTATCTATGTCTGTTTAAATATGTGTTCATGTTCTCAACTGCAACAGGCACAGATCTGGGGCTTTTCAAATATAAGGGAATCCACATTGTTCATTAGAAACACAAATGTTTAAATTTGTATTTAACATGTCCTTTTCCAAGAACAGATTAAAGGTGAATAAATACATTAAGAAAAAGAAACCTGACAAGTTAGCTGAGAACTTCAGTCACATAATTATTGTCTATCCAGGTCTAGCCACATCAAATTCTCTGTAATTGTTAGGAGGAATTCTTCATCATTATAATCAAGTGTCATATTGAATATCATCAGTAAGTTTTACTTATGTAATATTAAATTGTCCACAAATTAATTAAGAAAAACAATATGGGGCCATGCAAAGCAAATATCTGAAGTCAGGGTACCTAAAATGATCTGACCTGTGATTGGAAAGGCCTGGGTATTTTAAGGATGAAGTGGGCTTAAAGTAGCTAAGCAAAAAAGATTTAAGTATGTGCTGGATCCACTCTGAAGGTCTGCAAAAGGGATATTAGTTGCAGGCCCTGAGCAGGCAGTTCCCTTCTCTTAATTTTTTCTACTCCACTTATTTTAAAGTAAATGGGAGGGAGGGAGGGAGGAAGGAAGGAAAATGAAGCTGTAATCTCAGTAAACTGTGAAATTGAGGTAGTACTATGAATCAGGCAAGATAGAAACAACTCATCAAACTGTTGAGCTACATCTTAACATTTCAAATGTTTCAGAAAACTTTCTTGACAAGAAATTTGTTACCATTTAAAATACTATGAAGCAGAAAAAGATATAAAGTAGAGAAACCAAAATTATTAAGACTCAGAACAGCACCTCTGGAAGGAAAGTCTACACTGAATGAGCCTTTTTGGCTTGGGATAAAGGTGAATACAAGTAGATTTGATGGCCATTTATAAAAAGGCATCAAAATTGTGGAAATTGGTTTTTTGTGTCATGTCTCAGAACTCAGAGTTATCTAATAAAACCAAACAGATTCGTGACAACTAAAAATAAGTATTTCTGGATCAACCATGTAGACCAGGGATGTGAAACTCAAGGCCCAGGGCCTGGATCCAGCCTGCAGAATGCTTAGATCTGGTCAATGAGGCTGCCCTGGAAACAGCAAAGGACCGGCCTGCAGTGCCTCTGCTAGTGAAAACGGGCTCCTTAGCTCCAGCTGCGACAGCCTCCTGCAACTCTCTGCCAATGAAAATGGAACTCAGGAGGGTTACAAGAAGCCATCACAGCTGAACACCGAGCTAAGGATCCTGTTTATGCTGACAGAGTGCTTGCGCCACCAGAGGTACTCCCGACATGAGTGATGTCGAGCTGGCTATGCCCATCCCAGCCCCCAAGGTCCAACACAATCCTGATGCGGCCCTCAATGAAATCAAGTTTGACACTCTGATGTAGACCATGTTTACATGCATCGACTGCTGAGTTACAATGCTTCTAAAAATACTTTTGCAACCAATCTTCACATTGCAACTACGGCAGTCCTCGGCTTACGACCACAACTGAGCCTAGCACTTCTGTGGTTAAGTGAAACATTTAAGTGAATTTTGCCCCATTTTATGACCTTTCTTGCCACAGCTGTTTAGTGAATCACTTAAGTGGATAAGTTGGTAACATGGTTGTTAAATGAATTTGGCTACCCCATTGGTTTTGCTTGTCAAAAGGTCGGCAAAGGTGATCACATGACTTTGAGATATGGCAACGGTTGTAAGTATGAACCAGTTGCCTGTGTTGGCCGCAGACAAAAATCTGGAAGGATCACTTCCTGGGCCCTATGAAATAATGTATTCACCTTCGGAAGAGAGGAAGGATCCAACCTCAACACAACCCTGTTGGGACGAAAGATGCATAAGTCTTTTCTGACCGACAAGGCAGCCAGTTCTGAGATACATCTGGCAGGCATGATTACCACTAAAAAGGCTACTTTCAGTGACAAAATGCGTAAGCTAGCTTCTCAGAGCAGTTCAAATGGAGCCATCATAAGGCCCTGAGTCCCATGTGGGAAATCTGTGAATAGTTTGTGGTCTGAGGTTGGAGGCTCCTCAAAGAAAGAATTTCCCTTATTAAGGACTGGATATTCTCCTGCCACTTGGGTGACGGAAATACCTGGCAGGAAATGGTGTCTATGACCGCCCCTAGATGCTGAAGATGGTTGCCAGGCTGAAGGTGACTCTTGTCCATATTGATGTGAAAGCCATAAGGGTATCCACGGTTACCTGAATGTCTGAGAGGGTGCGTTGGTCTTACCTGATACGCTCCTTCTCGGAGTGCTGGGAATAGAATCCAAGCATGGGCGTGGCCATCCATGAGATCATTTAGACTGAGCCAATCAGAGTTTAGCTGCCTGTTGCTGGAAGGATCCAGTTTGTCGGCGAAGGACATAGATTGACTCCAGGAGCTCCTGTTAAGAAACGAAATACTTCCCCACAAGCGTTAACCCATGTAGGCAACAAAAACAGTGCAAGGGTGGGTTTGGATTCTATTCCCAGCACTCCGAGAAGGAGCGTATCAGGTAAGACCAACGCACCTTCTCCACAGTGCTGGGGAATAGAATCCAAGCATGGGACATACCAAAGTTGGAGTCCTATGGGGGGGTCTGAGCAATATATGATTATTTGGACTCTAGGGAATGTACTTGCTGAAGTACGCGTCTCCCGAAGGCAGCATCTGCGGATGCATAGGCATCAATCTTATAATGTCTTATGAAGGGGAAAGGTGACGACCATGTGGCCGCCTTACAGATATCATCGATGGATGCCTGTGTCGCCCAAGCCACTCTAGTGGCTGCGCTTCTAGTGGAATGTGCTGTAATCCCTGATGGGGCCACTTCCTGACGGGAATGGTAGGCTAACTGTATGCATAGTCTGATCCACCGACCTATCGTGGTCGAAGATGCCTTCCTACCTAACTTTGCTGAACCAAAAGAGACGAACATCACCTCTGTTTTCCTAAAACCCACTGTTCTAGTTAAGTAATATTTGAGTGCACGACGGACATCCAAGCAGTGCCACTTCCTCTCTGTGTCTTGAGTGGGGTTAGGGCAAAATGTTGGTAATATCAATTCTTGTGCCCTGTGAAAATATTTGTTAACCTTAGGAACAAACGTTGGGTCTAATCTAAGCGTTACCTTATCTTTGTGAAAGATACAGAGGTCCTTTCTAATAGACAGTGCTGCTAGTTCTGAAATGCGTCTAGCCGACGTAATAGCAACCAAGAATACTACTTTTAACGTCAGGAGACGGTTTGATAATTCTTTTAGTGGTTCAAATGGAGATGAGGTTAGTGCGTTAAGCACCTTGGGGAGATCCCAGGTGGGATATCTGTGCACAACTCGTGGGGCGAGGTTGGAAGCACCCCGGAGAAAGGCAAGCACCATTGGGTGTTGAGAGAGAGACGAGTATTCTTGGGACTTCAAGACCGTCGAAATAGCTGCTACTTGTCTGCGGAGAGTGTTTGGAGTGAGACCCTTATCTAAGCCGTGTTGTAGGAACTCGAGCACATTAGGAACAGAAGCAGAGAGAAGGTCTATTTGATGCTCAGCGCTCCATTTGCAAAAAATCTTCCAAGTCGCTTCGTATATTCTGGTGGTCGAAGGACGACGTGAGGCTTGGATTGTCCTTATGACTGTATCCGAAAAGGAACTATTCAGTAAAGACTGCCGTTCAATTTCCAGACGGTCAGTTGTAACCAGGAAGGGTCCGGATGTAGGATCCTGCCTTGGTGCAGTATCAACTTGTTCGTTGGGATGCGCCAGGGCTTGGCCGAAGACAGGCTGACAAGGTCCACAAACCAAGCTCTCCTTGGCCAGTGTGGAGCAACTACAATGATGTTTGCTCGTTGTTGGAGGATCTTGCTGATCAGCCCTGGAATGATGGGAAGAGGAGGGAATGCGTATAGAAGACCTTCGGGCCAGGGCGCCCTAAGGGCATTCGTGCCTTCTGCTCCCTGCGACCTGTACCTAGAAAAGTATCTCGGGAGCTGGGTGTTAACTGAGGTCGCAAATAGGTCTACCATAGGTGTACCAAAACGGTGACAAATTTCCTGAAATATGGTAGGGTGTAACTGCCATTCAGCCTGGTCCACTATCGACCGGCTTAACCAATCTGCCTGAATGTTATCTACCCCAGATATGTATTCTGCCTTTAGGGAGAGGATGTGTGTCTCCGCCCACAGACATAAGTCGTTGGCCTCCTGCATGAGGGCCCAGGACTGAGTTCCCCCTTGTCTATTAATGTGTGCCTTTGTGGTTATGTTATCCGTCATGATCAAGACATCCCTGTCTCTGATAATGTCATGGAAGTGTTGAAGGGCCAGGTGAGCTGCCCTAAGTTCAAGCCAGTTTATGTTGTGTTCAAGGTCCTGGGGTGACCAACGACCTTGCACCATGTGTTCGTCCAAGTCTGCCCCCAGCCGAAAAGGCTGGCGTCCGTTGTGATGACAACCCGAGTGACCTCACTAAAACGAGAACCCTTTTTTAAATTTGCGTGTGACCACCACCTTAGCGAGCGTAAAACTTCTGGGGAGGCCAATGCTTTGAATGTTGCGTTGCTCTGACGCGATTTTTGGTAGGGCACTAGGAACCATTGCAGGGGCCTTGCATGCAGTCTGGCCCAAGGGACTATATTTATGCAAGAAATCATGGAACCCAATAGTTGGGAGAAGGACACAATGGATGCTCTGGGGTGAGATTTCAATTGGGAAATTTGATTGATTAGCTTAAGTCTCCTCTCCTGTGAAAGAAAAACGGTGCAGGAGATGGTATCAATCACTGCCCCCAGATGTTGAATAGTGGTGGTTGGGGACAGATGACTCTTATCCCAATTAATGGAGAATCCGTGATCTTCCAGCAATTTGACTACTACCTGTAGGCTTTTGGTTGCTTGGTGTGGGGAAGGTGCCTGTATTAGTATGTCATCTAAATAGGCCTGTACCCTGATCGGAAATTGTCTGAGATGCGCCATGAGTACCGCAAGGACCTTAGTAAAGGTCCGCGGTGCTGAGGACAATCCGAATGGCATAGCCCTATATTGATAGTGTTTGCCTGCATAACTGAATCTAAGGTATTGTCGGTGTGTTTGAGTGATGGGTATGTGAAGGTAAGCTTCAGACAGATCAATGGACATTAGGAAGTCGCCCTTCCTAATTGTCGTCAATATGGTATGGAGTGTGTGCATTTTGAAACGGTGATAAGCAATGTGTAAGTTCAACCGTTTCAGGTCAAGAATCGCTCGCCAGCCCCCCGACGATTTGGGTACCACAAATAAGATGGAATAGAAGCCGAGACCCCATTCAGCTTTGGGGACTGGTTCTATAGCCTCAATATCTAATAAGTGTTGAATGGCTTGCTTCATTAGTTTTCTCTTTTGATAGTCGCTTGCGAAGGAGCAAGACACGAATCGATGAGGGGGGCAGGTGAGGAATTCTAGCCTAAGACTGTGTCTGAGCGTGTTAATAACCCACCTATCCGTGGTTGTTTGCTCCCATTGGTCGGCGAACAATGCTAATCTGCCGCCAATAGGGCTAGCGAACCCTGAGTTAACGGGATTTATGGAAGAGGCGACCTCCCGCCCCCCTAAAGGGACGCTTGGACTGGTTTTGAGGGCGGAACCTATCCCTATACCTGTCCTGAGGCCTTTCTGGTCTTCTGAAAAATGGTTTGGGAATTGGGTCTGGCTGGTAATCCGGCCTCTGGGGAGGGCGGCGAGAATATGGCTGAAAGCGCTGATCTGTTTTCTTTCTTTGAGAAGGCAGTATCTTCTTTTTGTCTTTTGTCTCGATCAGCAGCGGATCGATGGATTCACCAAAAAGTCTGTCACCTTGGAACGGTCCCGACGCAAGGCGCCACTTCGCTCTGACATCCGCTTGCCAATTGCGCAACCACAACAGTCTGCG
>JAEANM010023722.1:450-11306 GCA_017656035.1 Myanophis thanlyinensis
CCCCCCCCCCCCCCCCCCCCCCCCCCCCCCCCCCCCCCCCCCCCCCCCCCCGATCCATGAAAAAAAACTTTACAATATTTTATCTCATTCCAAATCCATATGTGCTTTGCTGTTTTTTTATATATATTTTTCTATGAATATAGACCAAAGACTCAGTGGTACGCAATACAATTAAAAAGCATCACACACTCATTGTAAAATTATTAGAATATAAATATTAAATAAGAAATAAAAACAAATGACAATTATATTTTTAAAAAACAGTTTGAAAGAGTTCCTTCTTAATCGGCTTTTGGAAGGCAATTTAGGTCAGGGCAAGTTTCAACTTTAATTGCAGAGATTAATCCTTAAAATGAGAGCCACGACAAAGAAATATGGCTTCCTGGTCTCAACCCAGCTATTAACCTCATGGAAGTGAGGGATTATAGTTCCTTTGGGATCTATGTAGTAGGTTTGTCCATACTATTTGGAGAAGGTGCTCTTTTTCTTAGCTATTTTTTTTACTAGACCTTACTACATGTCATGCAGGAATTTCTTCAAATATTGCATATTAAGGAAAAACAGATGTGTCACAAAACAGATATATTTTTAGAAAATCACAGAAACTTTGCTGTGGAATTTCAGAAGGTGACAGCTATGTACGTATCAGTAGTAGAAAAATTGATCCTGACTGATCATTTTAGGAAACCGATATTCCTAATAATACTAGAACTTCTTCATGCATACAGAATTAATGAAATGCATTTATTGCCATTATACCCCAAACATCAGATGGGTTTAAAAGAATAATGAAATTTAACATCCTCCATAGTGAGTAAAACGAGGTCATTTCTAAAATCCAAAATCTTGGCCTTCAGGAAAACGGCCAATCAGAAAATATGGATTATAAGAAAGAAAATTTAAATTTTTTTAAAATCTTAATTCAATTGGCCTTAATTTAATTTTAATTGGTTTTTAAACTGTTTATCTGTGCGTTTTATTGGCTGTACACAGCCCCAAGTCCTTTGGGAGAGGGGGCGGTATATAAATTTTGACAAATAAAATAAAATAAATAAATAAATAAATAAAGTTGAACACATTCATATCTATATATACCTTGAAGGGATTCTGGATGCCAAAGTGTCTCTGGAAAGCACATTGTGATTATGCCATTCTGGTAGCATTGCAATTTTCTGCCACTATTCTCTTTTGGACATTAAGCAAAGATTATCTGCATGTAGTCCTTGCTTTATGACTGTTGCTTAGCAGCCAATCAGATTTACAATGGACCCCCCCCCAAAAAAAAGGCATTTATGAGCAGGATTCAAAACCCCATCACTTCTCCAACCACCATTTTAGGCTCTTGGCAATTGGCCCACAGTTATAGCCATTTGTAGTATACTGTGGTCAAATAACCATGATATATGACTTTTTTGCTGAAAACCAGCTTTTTACTTTCAGTTTCTGATAAAAAAAAAAAAAACCATAGTAGGCAATCTTTAAAAACTTGTGTCGTGATTCACTTAATGAGTGCTGCGAAAAATGTTACAAAATCTGGTCAGTCATACGATGACCTGCTTAACAACTGGTATAACTTCTGGGCTCAATTACGGTCATAAGTTGAGGACTACAACCTGTAACTAACACTCTTTGGACTGCTATTAACCTCCATCTGTCTCCACTCAGAGAAGTGCAAAGATAACATCCAGAACCACTCCCTTCAAAATTTTATTGATTTATCAGCTCAAGCCAGAAGAGAAGAACAGGTATTTTTAAACAAAGTAAAACAAAACAAAAACTTCTTTTAGTATACTGTTCAGTGATGCTAACCACCTACAGTCTTGCCTGCAGCAAAATCCTGTCTCACCAGAGATTTGTCCGAGGTTGGTGACTCACACAGAAAGGCCTTTTCGTAACACCGAGAGGTAAGTAGTAAATGTCACAATCCCATTTTCCTGCCTTGTAAAAAGAACTGGCTTTCATATTATGTTATTCTGGGCTTGGGGACAGCTCTGGATGTGTTCAGCTCTGTAAATCTGGAGGTTAAGTTACTCAGTCTTATGACACCTCTGACAGAAGTTGTGTGTAGATGCTCAAAGAAATATTATGTCTCTAAATATTGACAAGGAATTTAAAAAAATGAAATGTACGTATAAAAAGAAATGGGACTAAATAGGACTGAATTTAAATAGAAGGCAGAGAGCTGCTTTTGTTGAATTCTGCTTGAAATCTGTGAGAAGTAGGAATTCAGTGGAATGCTAGCTATTATAAATCCTCTTTCAAGCTCAGCCTTGTAAATATGTTAGATAACGCTACATCACAAGAATCAATGTCTTCTTTCTGAACCTTTGACTATTACTGTAATCCCTGAAACTTCTTGCCACATAGGGATTGTCAATAAATGTCAGTCCTTCAAGATAGGCAAGAAAATACAGAAAGGGTTACCTAAATGCTCTTTATTATTGAAGGGGAGAAGAAAAGAATTGTAAAAACCCATCACAGTTTCTCCCCGCTCTATTTTTTATCAAATAAAATCAAGGTATAATTATTTTGACTTTCTTTTGTACCCCTTCCTCTTTTTTTCTGGAGTAAGAAATCTGTTCCCCAAAACTGAATTTTTTTAAAATTTCTCATTTTCTATGCCTTCAACATTAATAAAAATCCCAAATAGTACCTAACTAGGGGTCCTGCAGGACTGCCTCCTTCTCGTTGGATTAGTTAGCAACTAACCGATGGAGACATTTGTAAACTAAATAAATCTCTAAATTTTATTTTACCTTACATTTCCTTAGTTTTGAAACCATCCTTCATGAAACTCTACTTAAAATGTGTTAATTCATGTTTCCTCAGATTTGATCTTCTTCAGGAAATTATCCAAGAGTTGCGAGGAACAAGTGACTCTTTCACGGTGAACCACAGTAGGTAGAAAATTAGAATCTTATTTTGCTGGTGTGTAGACCTGAAGAAGGCATGGATATAGTAATCAATATTCAGTCTTTATTTGTAGACAGATGGAAGAATGTCTTGTTTATTTACACAAATATGTAGAAAAGAGCATTTTCTGACAATGAATTGCATCATTTGATCTTTGCTGCTTTTAAATAGATGAAATGTCACTGATTCTGACAATGGTCTGTCTGCCTGCCTACATTTATACCATTAGGCTTTTTTATTTTTCTAACAATATGAATGATATTAAGGATTATAAATTATGTCATAGGAGAAAGTTAAGTAGCTTGCTTGATCAGCCTTCATACAAAGCTATTTTTCCTTCCAAAACTGTATTCCCTAGATTCACTCTTGGAAGGAGCAAAGAAATGAGGAAATATTTCCTGAGCATTTTTAGTCACTTTCTGCATGTTTAAAGTACTGCCTGCTGAGATTAAATGATTCCATATATACAAGTAACAATCAGCAAAGCAAATTTTATAATGGTAACAAATAGGGGCTCTATATATGAGGAATACATTACAGAGATAAGTAAAGTCTCTAGTCCCTATTTCACTACATCTTACCGTGCGGAAATCAAAGAACATCTCCGTAAGTGTATGTCTTGGAAGGAAGCAGAAGGAAGTGACTTTACATTAGCAATTTGTGTGGCAAGCAGCAGGCAGAAAGGTAATTTTTGTATTTCTTTCTATGCCCTACTAACTCTTGTGGCATTACCATTAGACAATATTGGATTTGGATCTCCAACAGGAGGAAAGCAGCTGGGAGGTTAAACATGAATGGGAGAGAGTTTTAACAAGGTTGGAACTTCTTACGTGAGGAAATGCATGGACCGTGAAAATGCAGCAGTCACTACACATTACAAAAAGGATTGGGAAATAGCTAGTATATCCTTCCCTTTCTTGTAACCTGTACAAAAAAATTCACATTAAGCTAATTTGTATTTATTTACATAACTTGCATGACAAAATTTAGTTTGGCAAAGAGGACAGAAACACTGCTGCCAAAGATCTTTCTGTTACTGCTGGCAATCCCTGCTCCAGTTTCAGGGATTGGTGTTGCCACTACACTGTCTTCGTTTCTATTCTGCTCTATCAGGCAGCATTTCTCAGCCTTGGCAGCTTGAGGATGGGTGAACTTCAACTCCCAGAATCCCCCTAAGCAGCTTAGCTGACTGGGGAATTCTGGGAAATGAAATCCACCCGTCTTCAAGTTGCCAAGTTTCAGGAACCATAAGAACTCGAATTTTACTTTAAGCAAACACCCCATTTTGTCAGAGTTTGCAACAGTTTTTAAGCTCAGCACAGAGCTAAACCATGCCCAGGCTCCTCTCTCTATCTGAGATACCAATCAGCTCCCATTGGCTGATCTGTTGCTATGTCTCTTTCAGTCTATAGACCAATCATACACTGAGACATTTGGACTTCTTAAGAAATAAAAGTTTTTCAGCATCTTTGTGCAGAATCAGAAAATGCATAATCCTAATAAAGTGATGTATGAGAAATTGCCCCATCTGTGGAGATAAATATAACTTCTTGGCAGAATCAATGTTTTGCATATAGGAAATCCCAGATTTAACTACTAGGTATTTGCAATTAAAGAACAAGTAGCAAATAAAGGAGAAAGACCTTCCCTGAGGATAAGAGACATCAACATACTAGATTAAATGGATGTGCAGTCTGGTTGGGTATAGAGCAGTTGCGAGCTGTGTTCTTTTATTGTGCAATAGCAACACAGCATTGCGTCTTAACGTATTTTCATCATTCCACAGAGCAGCAAGCACAGAGCAAAAAAGGAAAAGAGATTGCCTCTGAACTAAAAAAGGGAGATCTGATCTGCACCACCGGACAAGGGATGGTGACTAGTTAGGATGATCAGCACATGGTGATGACCTTTCTACTTCTTGGTTGAAGACTAAGATAAAAGCAGCTTGTTTCTTCAATAGCACAGCTGTCAATATGCATCCTGAGAATTCAGTATTTCCAATTCAGAATCTCGTATTTTAGAAAAGTTAAGTAGCACTGAATATGATTGTTCTTTAAGAGAAAAATCTAGTTTTCAAAGAATGAACTAATGTCATTTAGAGCATTTGGCTCAGGCTAGGAGAGCTACAGATCAAATAAAGCTTTTAGTGAATTGACTAGCTTATATTTTGTTTCCTGTTTTAAGCATTTCAAGCACTTTTGCTGCTTTTAAATTGTATATGCAGAAACTCAAAAGATGGAACTGAAAAACACATCCTCAAAGACCACAGTTAAATTAGAAAACTTTTTTTATGATGAACTAGTTATGATGAACTCGGATTTGGCTAAGTATTAAGCAGCAACATTATTCATATTACTAACATTGGTGGCAGCAGCCACAGAAATAAAATAGGACTGAGTAATCTTTCAAGATGCTGCAAGATAGAAACCATCTCCTATTATAAAAAAAAGAATCTATTGGGATTTTGCTGAGCTTGGTTTTCTTTCTGGAAATATTTTATTGCCACTCTATGTAAAATGGTCAGGGATTTGATACAAAGGTATGGTGTTTGCTGCTTTTTTATGTGTGGCAGCTTGTCTTACATGTTTTTTTTTCCTCAGGTGTGACTTGTTCTAATTAGTGTGCTTGTTTCTGATTCTGAATAAACTGAAATGATGCAGCATGAGACTTCACAAAGACCACGTGATGGCACCATAAGTAAAGTAAGAATAAAAAATTCAAAGATGCGGTGACTCTAGAAAGAAGGCAGAGAAGAGCAAAAAAGATGATTGGGGTTTAGAGGCTAAAACATATGATGATTGGTTGAAGGAACTGGTCTAGTTTAACGAAGAGAAGAACTAGGGGTGACACATTAGTAGTCTTCAAATATTTGACAGGCTGTCACAAAGAAGAAGAGGACAACTTGTTCCCTAAAGAACCTGAAGGGAGGACAAGAAACAATGGATGGAAACTAACCTAGGAGAGATTCAATCTACAATTAAGGATAAATTTTCTGACAGAACAATCAGCAGAATAGCTTGCCTCCAGAAGTTATGAGTGCTCCATGTCTTGATGTTTTTTAAAAAGTGATTAGAATGGTATGATGTTTCCTACTTGGGCAGAGGGTTGGACTAGAAGACCTCCATGGTCCCTTCCAATTCTGTTATTCTTTATATTAACTATAATCTTTAATTATAATCTGATTTTCAGTTAATGCAACTTCAACATTTCAGCAGCATCACAGAGCCTTAAATTAGACCCTTTACTTTGCTAACAATATGTAAGGTTCATAAAGGCAGCTGTGCTACACAGGACAACATGGAAGTACACAAGTACAAAAACACATTTTACATCCATGGAAGTAGTAGTCCTATCTTTGTGCCAGTAGATGTGCCAACAATATAGTTTGAGGACTTGGGTAAGGAAATGAGCAATACAAAGAAGAAACATTCTAGACCAGATTTTTCTTACTTTGAGGAAAAGGAAGGAAATCATATTGGGAAAAACTTAACAATGATTATTCAATTCAGTTTCAAATTTATTGGTCACATACACAGGCATACATGGTACAATATGCAGTGAAATGCTTACGCAACTGCGGGTAAGTTAGGTAGGAAGGGAGGGTGAGGGGGTTAGAAAAAATAGTTAAGGGTAGTTGGGAAGGTGGGAGTTGGATGCAGACATGGTTCTTGTTGTGGTCCTGAGTGTGCTTGTAATTCACTTGGTCAGTGACTCCAATATGATCCAATTTTATATCTGTTTCTGATTTACTCATCATGAAAGATATTGGTGGGTAGATAGCAAATGGCTCAATTGTGTAGCTTCAATGGGGCAGCTTCTGTATATCTTCTGGGGCACCATCAATATATAAACTACAGTATATTAGTTAATATATTTCCTGACTGTTAATAGGGTGATATCTCTCTGATCCCACCTCAATAAACCCTTAAACCATTCTTACATGGTATACTAATACAGATTTCAGAAAATGAAACTTAGTAAGAAAATATCCCCCCACATCCCCCCCAAAAAAAGAAAGCACAACATAGACTGATCTCACAATCCATAATTTGTTTGTGTGAGGAACTTACTCGAATGCTATTTCTCTGTCTTAAGCATTAACTTTGGGATCTCGGGTAAATGCATTATGTATCATTTTGTTTCTTACAATACATCATGAATCTATGTTAGGACAAGAAGTAATGGATGGAAACTAATCAAGGGGAGAACCCACCTAGAAGCAATTTCCTGACAGTGACAAAACAATTAATAAGCAGAACAGCTTGCCTCCAGAAATTGTGGATGCTCCATTACCGGAGGTTTTTAAGAAAAGATTGGACAGGATTTTGTCTGAAATGGTATAGTGCTTGAGCAGGGGGTTGGACTAGAAGACCTCCAAAGTCCCTCCCAACTCTTGTTTTTTCTGTTATGATCTCTGTGGGTATAGTGAAACTTCCCATTCCTCCCGCTTGAAAGAAAATTACTGGTTTGGCAAGAGAACTTGTGAATAAAGATAATTGGTTTGTTGATTGTAAACAGTATAAGTCCGCAGCCTGCATCAATAGAAGTATCATTCAAACATGGAAAGTATTTGCTCTACCTTATGTTAGGCCGAGGGGACACGGTGGCTCAGTGGCTAAGACGCTGAACTTGTCTCTCAGAAAGCTCAGCACTTTGGTAGTTTGAATCCCTAGCGCTGCATAACAGAGTGAGCTTCCATTACTTGCTCCAATCTCTGCCAACGTAACAATTTGAAAGCATGTAAAAAATGCAAGTGGAAAAATAGGGACCACCTTGGTGGGAAATTAACAGTGTCCCCTGTGCCTTTGGCATTTAGTCATGCTGGCCACATGACCATGGAATCATCATCAGCGCTGGCTCTTCAGCTTAGAAATGGAGATGAACATTCCCCCACCTAGAGTCGGAAATGACTAGCACAGATGTGTGAGGGAAACCTTTGCCTTTATGTTAGGCAGATGTTCACCTTCAGCATTATGTCCAGTTCTGAGCATTGCACTTTAAGGATTCAGATGACCTGGAACAGGATCCATGTCACCGAGAGCCTTAGAGATTAAAAACTCAGGGTACTTCCCACAGATCCGGTGCTGTCCCCACATGAGGGCCACACCCCAGTGAAGTCATTGTATAGTCCCGGGGCAGTCGAAACAATTTTCTTCTTGCATGGTTGTGGCATGTCAGATAACAAAAATGTTGTGACCTGCAACACTAGGTCACCAGAAGGGAAGAGAAGATGATGAATGCCAGCACAGTGAATGGAGAACAAAAAAGTGCAATGTTGGGGCACCAGAATGTCAGGGTGGAAACAAATCATCCTAGAGAAGATCTAGCTATGTGTTTGCTAACAGTCAACACCAACTTGACAATCAGTCTTCCAATACCGATATCAGAGCCACTATGTACACCAGACCAAGAAAGTCAACTCCAAAGGAACATTAAAACTACTTGATTATACTGACTACAATCTTGCAAGACTGATTGTGCTTTACTGCCTTCCCTCTCTCCTTATACTTGTGAACTTCAGGAGATGTCTGTCAGAGTCATTTCCTCCTCCCCTCAGATTGTTTTGGGAATGAGTCATGCTTTTTTTGCCTTGTTTTTCCCAGATTCCGTGAACTGATCTGGCTTACTTCTGTCAAGACTACCTTCTTTACTCTCTATACAAGATGGACAGATAGGATGCTCCATCACTGGAGGGTTTTAAAAAGCGATTGGACAACCATTTGTCTGAAATAGTATAGGGTTTCTTACTTAAACGGGGTTGGATTAGAAGACCTCCAAGGTCCCTTCCAACTGGGTTGTTCTATTTTTCTGAAAGTGTGTGCACCATTGGAAAACCTGGATGGGGACAGATCATCCTGCAGAAGATCTATGTAAGTCAATAAGAGTCAGTGCCAAGTTGATGACAATTAATTCAGAAAATGGTGCAGTGCAGGAGTGAAGAGGGCATTTTCTAATTCAGCCTCATCCACAAAAACTCCCTGAGGGAACATCCTACTTTACAAGTTTGTTGTTGCAGGCAGAGGGATATGTGCTGTCTTTTACTTCTGCACGAAGTGTGAGAACAGGAAAGAAGGAAGGATACCAAAAAGGCCATTGCTTTATTAGTGATTTGTTCTGATTGCAATGACAGTAATGAAATTTATTTCACCACCATAATGGCTGGCTGAATCATGAGTGAGGAAAATGCAAAGGATTTAACATCACTTCACAAAAATAGCAATAGCAATTGCATTTAGACTTAATGGACAATACATGCATGATTTCCAGCCAAATGTTTACTCTCCTAGACATTCTTTATCCTTCTGTGTTAAAATTATTTTTTTAATATGCTTCAGAATGAAATTCTGGGATATATCCACTTACATTTTTTCCTAAGAATGACTTTCGGATCTATATAATTAAACCCAGTATGTGAAATGGGAACTTGGTAGTATGCAAAGCCATTAAGAGAAGAAGGGAATCTGGTGGTCAGTATTTTGCTTTTGCAGCATGTTGACTTCCCATGTAATGTTTTAATTAAAGAAATAATTTTGCGAAAATCTATATCTAAGTCTAGTTAGTGTCAGGGAAGATATATATGGGCACATCAATACTAATAGGAACCATATTGCCTTCCCCCGTTTATAGGGACTGAATCATGGGCACACACACACACACACACATTGACTCATTCAAATAGTTCATCCAGGAATAATGAGAGTCTTGCCTGCCTCAGAAGCCAGCAATTATGAGCTGAATTATTAGCTGTTATTACTTCCACCCTCGACAAACTGAATAGTACTCTTAGTATGCTATGTATTTTGTATTAAAGTACTAAGATTAGAAGTACTCTTGGGTGGCACTCCTTAACTATTGTAGTTAAGATCTGTTGGTAGCACTGATCTCTTAATCTCATATTTAATGCAGTAAATCCATTTTTAATAACTTCCCTTAATAAGGGATGGAACAGAAATTACACAATATGGTTCCCAAGCATGGAGAATTCCAATTTGATTGCAGGAATTATATATTCCTTAGCTGCTACTTCGAAATAGCTTAGGGTAGTCATCCCAGGCTTTTATGGCTGAGTCCTTGGGGGAATTTACCTGTTTGATGGAAAACTACATAACCTAGCATTTTCTAATTCAATGAATTGCACTTCTTAAAATGCTGACATGGCCTGCCTATTGGAAGATATCAGTCTGAGGAAGATTGTGATAGTCAAAATATATCTTTAGGTGGCCCAAGGCCCACCTTCATTTATTTATAGAACATTTCCTCCAAAGAAGACGACCATATTCAAAGGATGATCAGTTCTCCCACAATTTCTGGTAGATAGTTTTAGTGTAATTTACACTAGTATGAAAAAATGGAATTTATGCTTTTGATGTTCTTCAATTTGCTTCCTATCTTTCTTCTCAATTTGTTTTCCCGTCTGGATATCACAAACTCTTATGTTCACACCAAAAACATCCCATCAGAGACATACAGTAGGATCTTTTGGTTCCCAAGGTGCATCAAATTCCATTTTGTCACGGAGAAAGAAAAACAGAGCACAAAACTAAGATGGAAATCTCACTATATACTGTACAAATAATTGTTGGGTTTCAAATTATGGGGAAGATAGAACGTTGCTATAGAAGAAAATATGTCTATATAGAGAATTGAATTCTTGGTGCAAATCATATGATCGGCTATCAACTGGAGGAACTTGATGTTCGATTTTGATTTTGCCAATTCCTAGACAAGCCAGTCCTTTTCCAGGAAATTGTTCAGCACCATGGTAAAATGAGTTTTTCTAGTTAAGCAACTTCAAAAGGATTGCAGTGGATGCCTTTTTATTATCAGTTTAATGAAGTTGGCATTTAAAATGACCTAGGATTATGAAGACCTTATCTGTAAGGATTAAAGAACATAATTATAAGGTTGTTTGGAAATGGTATTTGACCCCATTAAAATTATCA
>JAEANM010023723.1:0-11306 GCA_017656035.1 Myanophis thanlyinensis
TTCGTTCCATAAGGAGGGTGCAGCCACAGAGAAGGCTTGAACCCTCGGGGCCGTCAGGCGACATCGGCCCGACGGTGACACCCCGAGGAAGCCTGCCCTGTGGGAGTGCACCGGTTGGTTGGAGGCTGATGGTGGCAACAGGCAGTCCCGTAAGTACCCGGGTCCCAAGCCATGGGTAAAATTAACTATCGAATAACTAGAAGGTGCCATTGTAGGAATATATGTATTTTAAATTGAGAGATAGAGATTGAGAGAAAAAATTAGTACAGTAAATAAAATACCAATGTACATCTAAAGATAATTGCTCATCTTATGTAGGTTTTCCTTATTTTCTAGTCCAGTGCGTAGGCTAGACTCTAGGCCTTGCTGGAGAATTTGGGAGTTGAATTCCATGCAAGTTGCCAAATTTGAGAAACACTGCTCTTGACTGTTAATTTTTCTCATAAGATTGTGGACCAAGTCACAACATTTTGTTACCTGAAATCAAACAAAAAGTGATTTGCTTCTCACTTTGATCCTCTCCTTACCCAACTTAAGTGAAATGCATAGAATGCATTTTGAGTATTTCAGGTGGATAAACATTTTCCTGAGAGTAAAAATACAGTAATGGTAATCTAAATTACCATGTCATATTACCCTTTTATGAAACAACCACTTTGTTCTGCCTAAAGGCTGAAAATATCTCTATTTTAATTTTTTTTAAACTGCTGACAATCTTTTAGAAGATTGTATGCTTAGGTTATATTTTTTAACTAAATTATTTGCATTTCAATTTTAAAAAATCTTGAAAACTATAGAAGATTTGGAAAACTGACAGGTGACAATAATTAAACCTTTGTTATAATATTCTCAAATATTTTTCATAGCCATGTACTGGAAATTCTTGGAACTGAACTCAAAATGTAAGGGATACAAGGGCAGGAAACATTATTGTAGCATGTCTTTCTGGTGCACATCTTAGCAGGAAAATATCTTGGATATTTATGGCATAGAGAAACTAATGGTCTATTTTAATGATAGGAATATCCTTTAGAGTTGTTCACAACTGCACATAGGCATCATTGCTTACACTGCAGACTTGATTTTTATTTTAGAAAACCCACAAAAATCAGGAACTAAACTGGTAGAGAAAATAGAAGAATATGGGGAAGTGACTGGTTTGAAAATGAATAAAGAAAAGACTAAAATGTTGGTTAAGAACTTAATCACCGGAACACACACACACACACACACAAGAATTAGTGGATGAAATGGGTATCCAAATAGTGAAAACAGTAAAATACCTATGATTTTTTTTAACAGCATGACGTGGAACAATTAAAGGAGATAATTATGATAAATTACTACAATCATTTAAAATAGATATAGAAAAATGGAAACATTTACAATTATCACTGATAGGTTGAATACTGCGATAAAAATGAATATTTTACCAAGGTTATTGTACTTATTCCAAACTATACCGATAAAACTGGAGAAAAAATATTTTGAAGATTTGAATAGGTGATGATGAACTATATATGGCAGGGGAAGAAAGCTAGAATAAAATTAAAATTATTACAAGATGCAAAAAACAGAGGGGGTTTTGGTCTACCAGATTTTGAATATTACCAGTCGGTAATATTTACATGGGTGAAAGAATCGATAGAATTGAGAAATGAGAGGTTATTGACATTGGAAGGTCATGATTTAGGCCACCCCAACGAAGCCGTCGAAGTGATGAACCGATGCCTGGAGGCCGTGCGGAATTGGATGGGTCGAAACAGGCTCCAGCTCAACCTGACCAAAACCGAGTGGCTGTGGTTTCCAGCACCCAGATACAGCCAGCTTGTTCCATCGCTGGCTGTGGGGGGAGAAATTTTGACCCCCACAGAAAGGGCTCGCAATCTGGGTGTCCTCCTGGATGTACAACTGTCGTTAGAAGATCAGATCGCAGCCGTCTCCATGGGGGCATTTTATCAGGTCCGAAGGATCTTCCAGTTGCAGCCATTTCTGGATTGGGGCGCTCTTCACACAGTCACTTCTGCCCTCGTTATCTCCTGCCTTGACTATGGCAATGCTCTCTACATGGGGCTCCCCTTGAAGAGCATCCGGAGGCTGCAGTTGGTGCAGAGTGCGGCCGCGCGGGTGATTTTGGGGGCTCCTCGGAGCTCCCATATTACACCTCTCCTGCGTGAGCTACACTGGCTCCCTGTGGCCTTCTGGGTGTGATTCAAGGTGTTGGTTCTTACCTTCAAAGCGCTCCATGGCTTGGGACCCGGGTACTTACGGGACCACCTGTTGCCACCATCAGCCTCCCACCAGCCAGTATGTTCCCACAGGGCGGGCCTCCTTGGGGTCCCATTGCCTGGATGTTGTCGTCTGGCAGCCCCGAGGGTTCGAGCCTTCTCTGGGGGCACCCTCCCTTTGGAACGAACTGCCCCTGGAGATCCGGACCAATACAGACCTGCAGACCTTCTGGCGTGCATTAAAGACCCATTTGTTCCAACAGGCCAGTCTGGCCAAACATTAATTTTGGGGTTGATTGGGTTTTTAAATTTTTTTTAAATTTTAATTTTTTTATAATTTTAATTGTTAATCATTTAATTTATATTTTAAGTCTATTTTAGTATTTTAAGTCTATTTTTTAGTTGATTGTACACCGCCCCAAGTCCCTCGGGAGAGTGGCGGTTGAGAAATCCAAATAATTAATAATTAATTAATTAATCAATTAATTAGTAAATAAGATCTTAAGGCTTCATACTGCATTTCTGTAATTATTTTTAATTTGGGCTGCAAAATGCCTCCTGAAAACCCAACCTGGTGTCCTGAAGTCTCAACAGTTTCCATTGTCAATTTTTGTCCAATCCCAAGTGAGCATAAATGATCCTTTTGTGACATTTGATTAAGAAATGCTTAACGGAAATGACCTCAGTAAATACATTTGGAGGAGATGGGAGACATCCCAAAGGCTTGAAGTGTCAGAGGGTTTTAATATGGTTTGATTTTTTTCAACTACTTAATGGGCTGAATACAATTAATATTCATAAAGAAATAAAATGATGACACACCAATACATTGTGTGGTTTTGTAAAGTAACCTGAATTTTATACTGAAAATACTATTGAATAGCTATTAGTCATTAGCTAAGAAATTGGCATCAAGCAAACAGGGACAATAAAGAAGAAACAAGTATTCCCAAATACATTTCAACAAACTTCACAGCATTAAATGTGTTGCCTAATCAGATAGTTCTTGACTAATGACCTCAATTGAGCCCAGAACTTATGCTGCTAAGTGAAAAATGCATTAAGTGAGCTTTACCCCATTTTATGACTTTTCTTGCTACATTTGTTAAGTGAATCACTGCAATTGTTAAATTAGTAACACGGTTGTTAAGTGAATTGGGTTTCTCCATTGACTTCGCTTGCAAAAGTTTGCAAACGGTGATCACATGACCCCTGGGATGCTGCAACCATCGTAAATATTAACCAGTTGTCAAGCATTCAAATGTAAATCACGTGACCGTGGGGATGATGCCATGGTTATAAGCGTAGGAAAATGGTCGTAAGTCACTTTTTTCAGTGCTGTTGTAACTTCGAATGGTCACTAAACAAACTGCTGTAAGTCAAAGACTACCTGCAATGAAATGTCTTTAAAAAAACCTCATCAAGATCAAGGAGTGACACACATCCAACAATTGAACCCTGAGCTACATACTGTATATTTTCCACTGTTGCAATTAGTCATTCATCATCATCATTAGGTCCTCCGCAGAGCACATGGGGCAGCAAGTGCTTTCCAACGGTTTCAATTATTTGTAGCATCTTCAGCATTCTCTCAAGGAATATTAAAAATTCCTTAAGGTTTCCCTTAAGTGTTTGATGCTAAGTTTTCCAAGGCTGGCCTTGTTTTCTTTTTCCTCTATGACAGTGTTTCTGAACCTTGGCAACTTTAAGATATTTGGACTTCAGTTCCCAGAATTCCCCAGCCAGCAAAGCAAAGCTGAGGAATTCTGGGAGTTGAAGTCCAAACACCTTAAAGTTGCCAAGGTTCAGAAACACTGCTTTATGAGGTATTCAACATAGTGCAATACTTGGATGTCAGTCTTTAGGCATATGTAAGATACGGCTAACAAGACATTCATTCAGAGTTCTTGATAGGGGTTCTAAGTCCAATCTTTAGTACCTCTTCATTAGGGATATGGTCCCAATATGAAAGGTGGAAGGGTCTTGTCAAGAAGCACTGTGGGAAAACATTTAATAGTTTAATATCTTGGTTGTACTCTTCCATATTTCACAAGCATATATGGCCGTTGGTATAACACTCTTGAAGCGTTTTATCTCTGTGATAATACTTATAGCTGCCATGGACCAAATTGGGTGCAGGCATTGAAACACAGCCATTGTCCTTCCAGTTGGATGGCTAATGTCCTTATCTGTTTCTCCATCAATAGACTGAATGCTACTGAGATAAATAAATTGTTGGACTTGTTCTGGAACAGGGGTGGGCAAACTTGGCCATTTTGTGACTTGTGGACTTCAACTCCCAGAATCCCTCAGCCAGCAAGTTTGCCCACCCCTGTTCTAGAACCTGGCTAGGAACTGTTATAAGCATATTATCCTGAGCACTTCCCACTGGAATAAACTTGGTCTTCTCAAAATTTATTCATAAGCCAATCTTGTTGTAATCTTGCTGTAAACTTATAAGCCAATCAGTCATTACAAATAACATAATACTTCCAGCAGCTTCGCGGTACTGATTATCGAGGAGCAACGACAGGATTACTCTGCAGTTATCACACCTGAGTCCTTGGCTGAGCATTGGGTCTACTACATTACCTAATAGGATGATGAACTAGAGAAGACTTGGATCAGAACCAACATGCCCCTTCTTGTAGCTTTTTCAGATATATTCTATTTTTTTTTTTCTGAATCTATCTGCTGATTTCAGGTGAAAGAGACTATCTTGAATGGGCAGCAGCTATTAAGACCTTCATTGTTTAGTGCCGAGATGTAGCTCAGCACCTTTGACAGCCATGCCAACTGCCTCTGTTGTAAACAGATGACTATAGAACTCCACTAACATGGCTGCAAATGTGATAAACTGTGCCTGCTAGAAGCGCTAAAGAGCATACAGAATCATGCAAACTAAATGGATTTTTAAAAGCCTCTTGGTCTATTTTTAGGCCAGGCAAACCTTTTAGTCACGGAGTGTGAAGTGGCAATAGTAGCACATATAGATTGTACACGCTAGCAAACCTTGTTTGCTCTTTTACTCTGGCCGTCATTCAGCAAGCTGGTGCAAAAGACAAGGGGATGCCATGTTTCAGAGAACATCCAAGGACACCTGAAACAGATGACTGAGGAAGCTTCAAGAACCCGTACGGTTTCAGTTAGGACTTTCGATCAGCCTGATTCATCTCATTTGTTGTGAAATTATGAAGAGTTCAGAACATAGGTCTTCTCAACCTAGTCCCCTATGCAGGGAGAGTTCAAATTCCAGCTATGCTTTATGCTGCCTATGGAAGGAATCTTAGACAATACAGTACCACTGCATCTGGGTATATTTGGATAGACGGCTTTAGATTCACAGGGATAATCTTCAAGGACATCAGTAACCTTAAAGTGAGGAATATGCAGAAGAACGCAAAGAAATATTTTCTTTGATGGCCCCAAGTTCCCAACCGCTTGAGCAATTGTTGCATTGCAAAAGGTTGCAAGTGTGTTTGGTTAAACTTTCTTGTAGTTCTCCTTACAACTGAAACCTCACCATTATCAGGATTCCTGATCCAGAATTTTATAGATAGTTTGCCTTACAGAACTTTTCTTAGGTTTTTATTCTAAATGTTTGAAGCTCTCCAAAGCAGCCAGATAGACAAAGAAGTTTAAATCATATTTTTTTTCCCCAATACTCAGGTTCCTCCCTGTCTTAGTTCTATTTTAGTTGTAGGCCAACACCTACTCAAACCTTTTACCAAAGACATCTAGAAATATTGTAATGTTCTTCTATTGGAGGATTATATTCTATAGTAGTTCTTGAAGAAATGAAGGAGTTGGTTTTCTGTATAGTTTTTCTATTCTCTTTTGTAGTACTTCAATTCTCCCAAGTCAAGTTCTATTAGAGATGTAAACAAACTTGACCATGAATTTCCCTGGAAGTGAGTATGGATTCCCACATCACGTTGAAGCAAATGCTTGCATCAAACACAGTCTGCTAGTATTTGTCTTTCTACGAGTAAAATTTCATGAAACACTCATGATAATGAAAGCAGCATGCAAATAGCAGTAGTTACATCTAAAAAGAGTACTAATGTTGAAGGAATTTACATTTTAAAAGTCTGCAGCAGAGAAATGGATATGTCAAAAAATGAAAGCAGAATGAATTCTTAAAAAAATGTACTTCAACAGTAATACAAATTAGGGGAAGCCACATTTTAAAAGCTTGATTTCTTAAAATATGCTGTAAACATAAATGGCTACAGAATTTTGTACAATCTTTTTAAAGAGTTGTGGGAAAAAATATTTATTGGCACACTGGTCTACTAGTATGAGAATAATAGAGAATTTTAGCAATGTTCACATTCCTAGTATGAGTCAGGCCTGAACATACCTGTACTGTTAATATTTTTTATTATGGTTTGTCACACACTCAGCCAGATGTTAGATGGATTTGACATTTTTATCCACCTATTGAACCTTTCCCAAGGAGCTAGAATAGGTAGATGTTAACGTTTGATGATGTTAAAAGGTATTGTTGTATGATGTAAGTTGTTCTGAGTAAAGCTGACTTTTACAATTGACTGATAGTGAATATGTCAGTTCCAAAGGTGTTCAAGTGATGCTCCAGTTTTGGGATTGGCCACAAGATGCCTGTTACTATTGGTCCTACCTTTGCTTTCTTTTGCCACAGTTGTTCTATTTATATTTGCAATCTTTTGTTATCTTCTCCAATTCTTTCTCTTCTGCTTTTCTGTCTCCAGTACTGCTGCATCCACTATACAGACTTTTTTGTCTTTCTTATTGACAATTGTTAAGTCTGTCATGTGATTAACAGGTACTTATCTGTTCAAATTCGAAAGTGCCAGAGCACTTTAGTTGCTTTATTTTCTATTGTTTATGGTCCCTCCAATCCTTGCTTGCAGGCCAATGGTATTTCTTGCGGATCTGCCAATGCTACTTTGCCATGCCACTGTTTGCAGCCAGTCTGGGAGGTGTACTTGTAGCAGCTAATCCACTGTTCTTCAGCTTCTTTGCAAAGGTGGCACTTGGTGTCTGATGATGTCTTCTCTATTCCGGCTTTGTATGCACTCATTCTTAAGGCTTGGTCTTGTGCACCACAATCAGCCCCTCTGTCTCATTCTTCAACTTTCCTGCTCTTAGTCATTGCCAGCTCTTGTTATTAACTATTTTCCCTCCTGTTTTTTTTTTTTTTTTGTACTGGCTATGTAATGTCTCATGTCTCTTTTCCATTCTTCCTTTGATCTTTCTTGTAAGCCAGTTTCGTCTTTCCAGTATTCAGTCAGCTTTTCTGATGTAGTAATTTCAATGTATCTTCTTCACCATCCATCAGATATTCTTCCAATACCGTTTTTTCCCTTCAACTATGTGATGTACTTGCAACATTCCACGCTCACCAATTTTCCTTGGTAAGTAGAATCTGTCAACAACGCTGCATGGATGAAGAGCACGGTTCATTGTCTTTATTCTTCTGGTCTTCCTATCCAGAGTTTTTAGTACTGCTTGAGTACAGTCCACTATTCCAGCTGTGTATTTATTGACTGGAATTGCCCATATGTTAATAGCATTGATGGCATTTCCTCCACTGACTTTGGACTTTAGGTTCTTCTTCAATCTTTTAATGTATTTGCATTTCTAACTTTTTTCTTGACTTTAGTGTGCTTCATACTGTCAGCTTGAAGGATGCCCTTCAAGCTGACCATCTTTAGCCAGACTCTTGATGTCCTTTCCATAAGACATCTTGATTCCTTCAGTTTTCACCATTTGAACGGGCACATTTGCACAGTCCATTTCAATATCTTGGCTATATATATGGACAGTGTTGAGCATCAAATTATATTATATATTATTATGGTTTGTCACACCGACAGCCAGCTGTTCAGACTGGATTTGGCATTTTGTATTATATTATATTACTGTATTATTCTCGTGAAATAATTTAATCCCATATCAATGAGATTATTTAAAAGCCCTCTTACAGTATATCTATTCATACAATTGGTCCAATACCATCTTTCCCTCTTGACAGCATGTAATAGATCTCTTTTACTCATGACATCTGTGAGAATTGGTAAGGAGACTGTTTGCTTAACTGATAAGTGAATATGTCTGGGGTGTGTGTGTCAGGATTCAAATCTCTCATAGCTTCTGAAAATTCCATTACATGTACACTAGTTACTTCCCAAACAAATTATTGTAATGTGATTTATATGGAGATGCCTTTGCAGGAAATTCAGAAGTTGCAGTGAGTTCAAAATGCAATGGGAAGGTTTTTGTTGGATAATATTGTACTGGCTTCCTATATGTATCAAAAAATGTGTTTTGGGTGTCTGCATTACATCTATACTTTTATACAGCATTTTTGTTTATTGGTATTATTTATTATTTGTATTGTTTTATAGAAACTTTGTTGTATTCTGAAGTTATTAATACCTTTATTGTAAAGCACCACAAGATGCTGTGTCAAGAATATATAATTTTGACAATACATAAATAAACAGCACAAGCAGATGCATGCCAGGTATATTACTTTGTTGGCCTTCCCCTGCATCATTAATACATAAGCAATAGCTTTTGTAGAATTTCGAAGTCAAATGACAGATGAAGAGTTCAAATAAAATTGGAATAAATGTACTGTGATAAACTATGCTTTGAACAAACAAGAGAAATAAATATAGGACAGATGTGAAATAGTTGCAATAAACGGAAGTAAAAGCCATTGATATATATATGGCTGAAATACATCACGATTTCATAGAAGAAACTGGAAATAAAAGCTACCACCTATACGGGAGCATCTGTTTTTGCATTTCATTTACTTGCGCATTGTGGGACTGATGTGCCTCTTTATCATTTTATGTTGCTTCACCATGCCACATTCAAAAATGAGGAAAATCTACAGCCAAGAGAATGAAACAGAGCAGAAAGCCACTCTTGGAATATGTATGGAGTATGGATAACATTGATGGTTAATTTTAAAATCTAGATCTAAAATAACTAACCGGAAAAAGTTTGAAAAAAGCAATGTGTATCTAGACAACAGATAGCCAAATCTTGGTCCCGGGGTTTAAGAAATATACCTAATGTAGTTACTAATTAGGGCTGATATGAAAATTCAAGCATTGGTGACTAGGACCCTCGGAGGAATAATGACACTTAGCAGAAAGTGGCAGAGACACCGAAAGACACAATCATTAGCGCAATCATGAAGGCAACTGAGAGACCTGATCGTCTTTTCCAATTCTGGATGATCCATCTTCATCATGTGCTACCTTACTCTAGTCCCCATATAGAAATGACAGCAGGGAGCAGAGATTGCGACCCAGAAACAGTCGTGTAATATTGCCATAAAAAAAAGTGTGTTGCGCATTAAACCCTGAAAGAGGTCTGAGTTATGTTTGCGCTATAACTAGGACAAAGATCTTGGCAAAAAAAAAAAAACAACCAACCAACTCTTGGACGATAAAAACTGATTGCTAGTCTTTCTTTTTTCTATGGCTGAAATAAGAGAAACTACAGTAGGACTTGACTTATGACCATAATTGGAAGCAGAATTTCCACTGCTAAGCAAGGTGATCGTTACATGAGTTGTGCCTGATTTTACAAAAAAAATATTGGCCAGGGTTATTAAGTGAATCACTGCAGTAGTTAAGGAATAATGTGGTTGTTAACCGAGTCTGACTTCCCCCATCGATTCTGTTCGTCGTGATCACATGATCTTGGGATGCCCAAACCTTCATAAATACATGGTTGCCAAGTGCTCAAATTTTGCTCACATGTCTGTGGGGCAGGTGCTGTGGGTGTGAGTGCAAATCACTTTTTTCAGTGCCATAGTAACATCAAACGGTTGCTTAAATGAATGTTTGTAAGTTGAGGACTATCTACAGTATAATTTTTGTGGGGCCTAGGCAGGGTTTAAGAATAAAAGGGGCAGCATTCATTTTACAGAAGTTCAAAACTTAAGGGGTGTGCTCCATACTGCAAGTCTCTTCTGATAAGAAAATGATATGAATTTATATCAACGTATAAATATGGAACCATTTAAAGCACCCTCCTGTAACAGCAGTGGACTTCTCATGGCTTCTAGTCCATATGAACTCCCAGCCTTTTTTTGTGGCCCTAGCAATATTCTATAATATTTGGTTGCCAAAACTCAATAGGAGATCACAGAATAACGGTAGATCAATTTCCTGTTGATTTGCTTGTTAAGCTTAAAAGGCTCTCAAAAACTAGAAAAATACCAAAGTTGTCTTTGGTATTAATGGCTGACAGCTTCTTCCTATGGTATTAGAACATCAACAATCAAGTTGCCTGTCCCTGGTGTATAAAATAAAATTCAAACACGAGCAAAGATTTAAAAAGGAATATTAAATATTCAGTTGAACCTCCCATCAACTTTCTCTAGCTGGTTAACATCAACTAAAACAACTGGATGCCTTCCTCAAATTTGATGAGAACATTAATTCATATGAGTTTAAATGTGAAACAACACAGTTTTGGTATATTTATATGTCTTATACAATGTGGATTTTACTATCTCAAGCTTTATTCCAAATTTAAAAAATCTATACAAAATAGCTTAGAAATGAAGAAGGGTTGGTATTTAGATATTGCTGAACTACAGAACACCCTAGAAGTCTATTATTTGGACCTGTATTAGTCAGGGTTCAGACTTGGCCATTGGATATTTGATTACCTAGGCCTCTTTTGAGATCTGGATGGAGATAATTTACTTTCCCAATCCCTTTTCAGAACTCTCAATGGCCTTTGGTATCATCAAGAAAAGTATCCTTCTGGACTGGCTGCAGGGAATAGGGACTGGAGGCTCTATACTTCTTGAAATGTGTCTGCTGCTTCTTCAGTCATTAGTTTTAGTGGTCATGGTTGGTGGTAAGAAATCACCATCATGGCTACACCTTTGTAGGATGACAAAGAATTTAGTTCTCCTCCCAACCCTCCTCCCTCCATTATTGAACATCTACATAAAGCTGTTAGGGAAAGTTATCCAGTATTTAATTCAATTCCAATTCCAAATTTTATTGGTCACATACACAATCATACATGGGTACGATATGCAGTGAAATGCTT
>JAEANM010023724.1:0-11306 GCA_017656035.1 Myanophis thanlyinensis
AGAGAGAGAGAGAGAGAGAGAGACTTGTTTTCCTCGGCCCCCACAAGTGCTTTGCAGGCCTCCAGAATCTTCCGTGCAGCTCATTTTTGCCAAAACAGGTGTGTTTGTGGCCTCCAACCACCACCCCCTGTGTGTCTTGTTTCCTGCATCTCCAGGCCCCAGAAGCATTTTGCAGCCCTCTGGAACCCTCTGCATGGCCCATTTTTGCCCCAAACTGGGCCCATTTTCACCAAAAAACGGCCTGTTTCTGGCCTCTCAACCCTCCCTCCCATGCATTTTGCAGGCTTCCAGAACCCTCCATGCAGCCCATTTTTTTGCAAGAATAGGCTGAAAAGAGGCCTGTTCCAGAGGTCTGCATAATGCTTCTGAGAGGGGGAAAACAAGATATGTGGGGGGGGGGGTTGGGAGGCCAAAAATGTGCCCATTTTTGGCAAAAATGGGTCACACAGAGGATTCGGGAAGCATGCAAAGTATTTCTGGGAGACAGGAAGGGGGAAAACAAGATGCACAACGGCCATCTTCTAAATTTTTTTCCTCTTCTAAATCTTGAAGTTTCTTACAAAATGGAGGCCGGGACAATATGTGTGAGTGGTGGAAAGCAGCCACAGAAGAAGTGGACCAGCAGTGGGCTCCTGCTCGGTGGGTCTGTCAGTGCCACCACTGCAAGATGACTCAATAATTAGAACCCTCGAAAAAGAAGGCCTAGCCATTTTTTTCAGGGGTCAAAAGAAAATAAGACCCGGCCTTCTTTTTGGAGAAACACAGTAGTTAGCATTCTAAAGAAAATTTTCCATTATCTTCTTCATGGCTCAATTATAATCCTGCACTGCCTGGGTGGACCTACAACCAGGTGTCTTCAACAACCCCTTTATAATGACCCCTTGGGCAGAGAGATGAGGAGATAATTAATAACTGTTAGCCAGAAGGGCACTGTACACATGAAAGAAGAAAAACTTGATCATAATTATATATTCCTGTCCCTTAAACCATCTTCAATTTGGCTGTAAACAAAATCAGACTTTTGAACCTTCAGACATTCATATTAGTAATTCAAATTATAATGACTAATGAGATAAGCTATTTTAGCAGCATTTGACATGGCATTTACTCTTGCTTTGCCCCTAATAAACAGCTTAGCTTCAGATGATATTTGGGCAGTTTCTTTCTTTTTACAGCATCTAGCTCTTTTTTTTCTCCTTCCAGGCATTTCAGTAAGTGGTTTCAAGACCAGTTGCAATGAACAATGGCAGAGATTTTACAAGCCCAACTACAGAAGTTTAGCCACAGTTTTGTTTGTCTTTAGCTTTATGTCTGCCATTGGTTTGCATCCACTATCATCCTCAACTTCCTTACCCTGTCACTGCAGCCTTTAAACTTAGCATTCACCAAGACTGAACATTCTCACTTGCTGCAACTAAAGCTTATTCTCAAAGAGCTGGAGTTTTCCCTCCATTATCAATCAAGATAAAGGCTAAATATTGTGGACTTATTTATTGTACAAGCCACATATTTTGTTTTGTTTGCTTGATTTTTTAAAATTACTACTAATGTTTTATATCACAAAAAAGCTAATACAAATACAAGCAACCATAAAAGCAATAGCCACAAGAAGCTATTCATTCTTCAAAAGTTCTATAAAACAGAGAATTCTTAGGCCAATAATGAAAGTAATTCATTCTTAAGCCAATAATGAAAGTAAAAAATTCAAAAGGGAAACATGGAGATTGCAGCAGGGGGAGGGAAAGTTTCTGAGGGCCACTCATTCATTTTTCCTTTCTATCCCTGTTCATTTTTATATTTTATTTTATTATTTTACTTTATATTTTATGATTTTATTTTATTTCATTTTTAAACTTCTATGCTGCCCATGTTGCCATGGCAACTCTAGGCAGCTTACAGCCATATTAAAAGGGGTGTTGGACTTACCTGATATGCTCCTTCTCGTCGGGTAGAGAAACAATCCATGGTGTGGGTTATTCGTCTTTCCGTAGGTCATGTGACTGAGAAGAAAAGCATAAAAGGACCAGGCTCCACCTCCTGATCCCAGCTTCTACGAAGGAACATAATAGTCAAGCAAATACACTGTATCTCTCCTCACGAGTCAATTATGCTCAGGATCCGGCCTCTAAACGGGAGGGCTGGATTGTCTCTCTTCCCGACGAGAAGGAGCGTATCAGGTAAGTCCAACACCCCTTCTCTGTCAGAAGTAGAAAGACAATCCATGGTGTGGACATACCAAAGTCATTGTCATATAGGGTGGGCCATGGCTGGGGCCTGATCTGATTAGGATGTGTGCACCTTTTGCAATACTCTCCGACCGAAAGCTACATCGGTGGAAGCATATGTGTCAATACGGTAATGTCTGATGAATGGTGAAGGAGAAGCCCATGTGGCTGCTTTACAGATCTCCTCCACCGAAGTGTGAGCTGACCAGGCCGCTAATACCGCTGCACTTCTCATTGAATGAGCTGTAATCTCCTGAGGGACTACCAGACCCTGGATGTCGTAGGCCAGCTCAATACAGGAACGCAGCCATCTCCGAATTATGGAAGAGGTAGCCTTCTGTCCTAATAAATTGTCATGGAATTTAATGAATAAGGCCTCAGTTTTACGCAGGGAGCTCATTCTGGAAATATAGGTACGGAGAGCCCTCCACATGTCTAACTTATGCCAGCTGATCTGTCGAGTGCGATGGAACCGGACAAAAGTTAGGCAACACAATCTCCTGGGAACAGTGGAAACAAGAATTTATTTTTGGCATAAATGCTGGATCCAAACGCAACGTTACCTTGTCTGTCTGAAAAAATGCACAGATCGCTTCGTACTGAGAGTGCCGCCAGCTCTGATATTCTATGAGCTAACGTCACTGCTACCAAAAAACAAACCTTCCACGTAAGGATCTTCAGTGAAGCTGTGTGTATCGGTTCGAATGGAGTCCTCGTGAGCACCTGCAACACTGTGGTCAATTCCCACGTGGAAAAACAATGGATTGGTAGAGGACGTAGGTTTGTTGCCCCTCTGAGGAACCGTCGTATTATAGGATGGCTGGAGAGGGATGTTCCTGTACCATCGTCGACTACGGAGGCTATAGCCGCTACCTGTCTGCGAATGGTATTAGGCCTGAGGCCTTTGTCCAATCCCTCTTGAAGAAACTGCAAAATAGTAGGGAGAGAAGCTTGAACAGGTTCTAAATCCCAAGTGGAGTACCATCTGGCAAAGGCCTGCCAAGTTGCCTCATATATCCGGATGGTCAAGGGACATCTAGCCGCTAGGATGGTATTAACAATTTCTGAAGACAAGTTCCTTGCTACGATCGAGCTGCGTTCAATTGCCACGCAACTAATTGCAGTCAATCCAGATCCGGGTGTGATATTTCCCCCTGGAACAGCGAGTCCCTGGTGATTGGGAGTCTCCAAGGGGGTTGGATTGACAGGTTCAGGAGCTCGGCCAACCAGGGTCTCCGTGGCCAATACGGGGCTAGTACCAGTTGTGCCTTCTCTTTCTTTGCCTTCTGGAACACCCTGGGTATCAGGGGTAGCAGTGGGAAGGCATATAGGAGGCCGCTGGGCCACTTAGCTTAGAGAGCGTCTACACCTTCCGCTTGTGGAGTTGGAAACCGGGACAGGAAGCGGTGTAGTTTGGCGTTGGCCAGAGATGCGAAGAGGCTGACCTGCATCGGACCAAAGCAATCCACTAACTGTTGAAACAGTTGGGAGTGTAGGGCCCATTCCACATGGTCCACTGTGGATCGGCTTAGCCAATCCACTTGCGTGTTGGAGACCCCCGAAATGTGTTGTGCCCATATGGATAACAGGTGGTGTTCTGCCCAGGAACACAGTCCCCGAGCCTCGTCCATCAGTCGTTTCGACTTGGTCCCTCCCTGACGATTTATGTGGGCCTTGGTGGCTACATTGTTGGTTAGGACCAATATGTGTCACCCCGAAACGTGTTGAGTGAATTTGCGTAGGGCCAGATGTACTGCTCTCAACTCCAGCCAGTTGATCTTCCTTGCGCGCTTCGCCACCGTCCAGCTTCCCTGCATGATGTAATGGTGTAGGTGCGCCCCCAGCCCAGAAGACTGCCATTAGGTTGTTAGGCTGATTCTGTCCGGCTCGTGGAAGGGACAACCCTTGTGTATGTTGACTTTCCACCACTGGAGTGAATGAAGGACTTTGACCGGAACTCATACTACGCAGTGAGAATGGTTGTTGCCCGCTCGCTGGTGTGGTAGTAGGAACCACTGTAGGTGTCTCGTATGCAACCTGGCCCATGGTACTATCTGTATACAAGAAACCATCTTGCCAAGAACCTTGGAAAGAGCACCAGTGATACTCTCCTGCGATGTAATACTCAGGAGATGGATTGTTTGAGACTCTGTTTCCTGTTGAGTGAGAGGAAAACTTTGGTCTGTCTGATGTTGAGAATCGCCCCGAGGTGTTGGAGCCAAGTGGTGGGCTGGAGGTGACTCTTCTAAAAGTTTACGGTGAAGCCGTGGTCCCATAGAAGGTCGAGAGTCGTTTGAAGGTCCCGACGCACCGAGTGTAGGGATGAGGATTGGATGAGAATGTCATCCAGGTAGATGTGTACCCGGACAGGAATCTGCCGTAAGCGGGCCACCAGAATAGCCATTTCCTTGGTGAATATGCACAGGGCAGAACACAGGCTGAACGGGAAAGCTCGGTTGTGGTAGTGGTGTCCCTGGTAGCAGAATCGTAGATATTTTTGATAGGCGGGATGAATGGCCAGGTGGAGATAAGCTTCTGTAAGATCCACTGACGACAGTAGGCCATTGTGGTTTAAGAGGAAGATGATGCTTCGTAACGTGTGCATCTTGAACTTTTGATAAACAATGAACTGATTTACCTGTTTGAGGTCCAGGATCGCCCTCCATCCTCCTGATGCCTTTGGAATGACGAAGAGGATGGAGTAAAATCCTAGACCTTGGAACTCCGGGGGAACTGGGATAACCGTGTTGATGAGACGTAGATGGTTTATCACCTGGTTCATAAGGGCCCGGTGAGAAGGGTTGCTGGACACGTGGCATTCCACGAATCTGTCCGGAAGTGTTGCTAGCAACTCCAATGTGACCCCAAATCGAATCTTCTGCCTCACCCAGATGTCCGAAGTGGTTTCCTCCCATTGGTCGGCGAAGAGAATGAGGCGGCCACCAATGGGAGGGTTCGGTCCAGAGTCATTTGTTGCGTCTGAAAGGCTTTCCACATGTCCCCTTATATGGATGTCTGGAATAAGACTGTTGCTGCTTGCTTCGAAATGGTTGAGACTGTTGTTGCTCATTGCCTCGAAACTGTTGGCACTGACTGGGAAAGGTGTAATCTTCCCAAGCATGAAAGGACTGCTGTTGATAATTGTTCCCATGGAAGTAGGTCCTCCTTCTGCGGTTGGGGGGACGAAATCCTGAAGACATCTTTTTTCTTCCATCCTTGGTGTCGATAAGCACCGGTTTCAGGGCATCTCCGAAAAGATGGGTCCCTGTGAACAGAGAAGATGCCAATTGATGCTGGTCCACCTGCCAGTGTTTCAACTAGATTATACGTTGCGCCACCACCGAGGCACTGATGGCCCTGGCTGCAAACCCTGGCCGTGTGCAAGGTGGCATTGGCCGAATATTTCACCGCTGCGATCAACTTGTTGATATCTTGGTGGATACGCGTATCGCTAGCGTCCACTCTAGCCTGTAATTCCTTCATCCATAACAGAGTTGCCCTGTTAAAGATGGATGTGGAGGTGGCTGTTTTGACGGCCCAAGCCGCGGCCTGGTGACCCTTGCGGAGTACCTGTTCTGACTTTTTATCTTCCTCTTTTAGTACATCATCCGAATCTGGCACTAGAGCGTTCAGGGATGCTAGAGCCACCACGGGCTCATCAACCTTGGGAGTCTCCAGTGTGACATTAAAGGCATCTGCGACATTGTAGAAGTGTTTTTCCGAATTTAACGGAGGACGGCCTACCGCCAGGGCAGTCCACTGCTGTTGGACTAAATCGGTGGAAAGTGATGGTGCCGGGACTTCCTCTGACTTGGTGGTCTGAGTTACGAAAAGCAGCTGGGCCATTTCTTTTGGTGGCAGAGGCTGAGATGCAGTATCTCCATTGGCTGTATCTTGTGTAACTCTGGTCAATTGTGTGACCGCTTTAGCCTTGTTTAAGATGGTTTTGAATAAGGATGCCCGAAAAAGCCCTGCGACTGTCGGAGACTCTGTGTAATCACCTCCATCATCCGAAAGGATAAATTTTTCATCTCCTGAGGCAACTGATGAGTAATCAGAAACCAATGTCGATTCCTGGGAATCGTAATCTGGGTTGGAGCATCATGATGAAGAAGGACGCTGAGATGGTCGAGAAGACGATGAAGGCCCCAGTGTTGCATTGGATGCGCCCGTTGTGAGGCATTGAGTGAGCACAGCTGCGATCAACTCTTTCATCTGCCCTAATAAATTGGCCTGCAGGTCTGCCATAGACGTTGGTTCTGGCAGCGTTGGTTGGACAGTTCCCAACGGCGAACTGTTCTGCCCCATTTCCTGGAGAAGGGGTTGAACGTCAGGCAGGATTGGACCAGCCTGAGACAACTGCATGGATGAGCTTGAGTAAGAGCTCTTGGTGCCTGGTTATCCATCCTGAGTAAGACAAAGAAAGGTGATTAGCTTAATCATTAGCGACACTACATGCACCACTAAGACTGTCCTGACCCAATATCTGTGTGATTGTGCACATTGGAAGTAGATGGCCAGGAAGTGCATAGCGGCCAACTCGTGACCGCGATTGTCAAGTCCTTATCCGCTATGCCTCGGTGGTGGTCATAGCGTGCTCCATAGTGTCCGAATTGGGCTCTGACCCAATATGGCGGTCTTCATCCAGAGTAATAAGCCCCATGTAGATTATGAGCAAAAATCAGAGACTGCCTTATGTCCCAATGTGGGGGTCCTCAGGGGCCCCAGGCATGGATAATCTTCCAGGTGTGCCACATCCACAACTCGGGAGGGTATGTGGGTGTAATGCTTAGACATGTAGGCCATCTAAAATGGTGTCTGATGGCCCTGAATAAAATGGGACCAGAATCCCTCATAAAATGGCAGAACGCTGCTTGCTTAAATGGGGTGCATTCGCCTCCAGTATATCACCTGGGTTGGAGCAGGACAAGAGACAGGCCGGCGTAAACCCGCGACTAAGTTGCTGAGGTAATTCCTCTCTGCCATCAGCTCAGTGACAAGCAGGCACGCCTCATCCCTGCCACCTCGGTAGCGATGACGGGGTCGGAGATCGGACAGTCTCCGGAGCCTGCGGCCATTGGGCTTGACAAAAAAAAAATTTTTTTTTACAGCCCTTATTCTGTCCCAGGGAATGCTTAGAAAGAAGGCAATGTTGCCGTTAGGTCTGCCAAAAACTTTCACCACAGTCATTATTCGCCCTCAGGGAATGTCAGAGGGCAGGCCAATCCGTCATCTCTAAAGCACCATTTTGGCGTGTGCACCATTTCTTGGTGGGGCACTGCGAAGCGCGATCCACGCTGTCCTGAAAACCAGCAGTGTGTCTACAAAGGTCTTCTGTTTTGCCGCGCGTCAACGCTTTTAGCGAGTGGGGGGGTGAGCGTCTCCCTTAATGCCTCTTCCTTTCGTGCCCTTAATCAACTGTAAAAAGCCACATGGCTGTTGACAGCCATTTCGCCATTCGGCGCTCTATTCGTGCAGGGCCGGCAAGCCGTTTGAAATGTTGCATGAAGCGGCGCAGCTTTAAAAGCCATTTTGCCGCTGTCGTCCGATTCAAAGTGAGAGGGAGTTCAACTCAAATTTATGCCTCCCATGGAGCGGCTGTGAGGGCAGCTTGCTTCAAAGTCGCTCATATAAGGGAAATTTCACCAGCTGCTCCTCTAACCCTGCAATAACTTACAGATTGAAGACCTGATGTTTTTGAAGGATTAATTTTCACTTGTTGGAGAGAGATTTCTCAGTCGTCTGACCTAGACCGTGACTGAGAAGAAGCTGGGATCAGGAGGTGGAGCCTGGTCCTTTTATGCTTTTCTTCTCAGTCACATGACCTATGGAAAGACTATACACACCGTGGATTGTCTCTCTACTTCCGACGGAGAATTTGCATGGAGAAGAATCCTGCAAGAATTGGTGCCCAAATCACACCAAGTTTATAGCTCAAGCCAATAGTTCAAACTACACCTGAAAAATAACAGATTGGTAACTAATTCATATAAGTATAATTAACTTGGTTCTTTTTCTTATCATTAGTCATTGTTATTAGTCATTAAGTCATATCTAACCCTTGACCACTATATGAATCAGCAGTCTCAATGTCCCTCTGTCTCTCACTGCCTCTTGCCATGATCAGAGTCATCTTTTAGAGTGTCCAGCCAGCAGATGCCAAGGCAGCTCTTTCTTCTTTAGCCCTGATCATTCCCAGCATGATTAACTTTTTGAGTTAATCATTATCATTAATCTTTATCATTAATCATATTTTTTGTTAATGTATGTCTGAAATACATGTAAATGGTTACTTCTTTTCAAAAGCTCACAAAATCTTAAATAACATTGTTTAATGATATATTGATAAGGCACAATGCATGAGACTGGCCAATAATATTTCAAGTTACTTCAATACTACAGCACACTGCAAAGAATAATTTAAAACAGTAGAATGAGGACAAATGTTTGCCTTGTGAATTTCTGCATACACATTTGTCATTCATGTATACTTAGCAATTTCTGTATAAATTATTTTTGTGACAAGCAGCTGTATATAAAATGAACTGTCTCTCTAAGTCAAGGGCAGTTGGCTTTTCAAGAATATATTTAAAACAAAATATTATAGCAGCTTATGAATATTCTATAATGGCCATGTCTCGTAAAGCATTACAAAAGTCAAGTATCAGTCATATTGGCATTCCAACTTTCACATAAGAAGTTTAAAATGACATCTCGTCCTGTTTACTGTCATAACACTTATGTGAAATTAGTTAGTTTATAAATGCACTGGATTGAAATTGTAGAATTCTTAGCTATTAGATCTAAATCACTTAGATGATTCAGAATATATGCTTTTTTGTTAAGGCACTCTTTTAAAACTACAATATCACATACATCAGCAAGAAAGATTTTGGCTCAGAGGGAAGGTCAATCGATATCCAGAACAGAAATGGAATTCATATATCTTTTAAAATGATTTTTATTGAAACTTTTAAAAAACAAGATAGATACTAATATGAAGTGCTATAAGGTAAGGAAGAAAAAAGAAATCAAAGAGAAAACAAAAAGTGCAAGAAAAAAAACAAGTTGAAGAAAAAATTGAAAAAAATCTTTTGAAATGGAAAAAAAAACATTTTACCAATTTAAAGTTTTATGTTCACATACCTATCTTTTTCTGCTTCAGAGTGACTGAAGGATATGAGTCTTATTTCCTTCATGTTTGGACCTAATAACATAGACATGCATATAAAATGTAGGAATTCAGCCACATTGCATTCAATAGGTGTGCACAGGAAAAGCTGATAATTTCTTTGCACTGCATGACATATACAGTGAGGCAAGATTTGATTCTTGCCTTTCTAGCTGTACGTTCACTACAAAAGAAGAAGAAAAACCAGTACTCATCTATGCAAAAATTAGCTTCAGAAGAAAATTTCTCATGGGAAGTGGGAAGTCCTTTCTTATAGCCTGTAAGAAAGTGAATTGGCTAACATTTCAACGTCCACTATACTGCCAATAATTTACCTCCATTATGCATCGGTTGTACATGTTCCTTCTTCTGCACATCTTTCTCAACATTTCTTAAAACTGCTATTAGAGCGCATGACTTAAATAAATGCTACGATGTAATGTCTATTGAACTTGTAATTTGCACTTTGCTGGCAAAGAACAGTGTTTTTCTGAAGCAATTATAAACAATAATAAATATACCCCCAAACTTCTTTTAAATTAACAACTAGTAAATATGAGATGTAGAAAGAACATCAAAGCAATATTCCAGAAGCAGAAAACATGTTATGTTTCTAATGCATATTTTTTATTGTTTCATCCATTTATTATTTAGTTCTCATCATGTTCAAATAAAAGCAATTTAAAGCATGCCATTTTTATGCTTGTATAAAAGGCAAGACTTTGCTTAGCTATATGTATGTGGTAAGTGTACTGTATGTGTGTGTTTCCTCTGCCGTGAAAAAAATTGATTTTACATTACATTATATATCTTTCCCAAAATTGAATATATATATTTTCAAAAAGAAAGTCTTACACGGACGCTTTGGTGAATATATATGACAACTAAACCTGAGATATATTTACCTCAAAGATGAGAAGTATAAAACAGATTTCAAAAATGTGTTATACAAACACAAATTAATATAAAAGCTATATCAGAGGTATATTAGACTGACTTTTCCACTCTATAATATTCATATTTTTCCTTCTAAAACAAAATATGCATGTATTTATATGCATTTTTCTGTACTCAAATAATTCATATATGTGTTTAAAAAAAGTATGCACTTTTCCCTAATGTATGTATTTTTTATTATTAAATAATATATTTATTTTTGTGTTAATTTGCTTTCATTTATATAGGTAGCTAAATTTGTATGCATATTATTTGGGAAAACATAATCTAGGTTGGCACTTATTTTTAAAAACATCAAAATTACCTATTTAAATGCAAATTGTTTTAGACTTTTTTATTTACAGACTAATGAAAAGCCAGAATTTATATCTCACGATACAAATCAAAATTTTCCTTAGTTACCTTGGAATATTGCACAAGTTAAATGGTTTCCAAGAACTACATGAAAACTTTTCTACTGTTAACCAGGAATTTAAAGAGCATATATTTATCATTATTTTTGTAAATTGCAGTGATATATAATTTTTTGGGTAATTTTTTTTTATTTTCTTTTTCCATATTTTTAATAATATCACATATCATTGATCAAGTCATATATAGTCAGATATACAAATATCTCTCCAAATAAAAATTATAATTAAGAAATATAATAATAAAAAACACCGCCCTGAGTCCCTTCTCGGGAGAGAGGCGGTATATAAATTTAATAAATAAATAAATAAATAAAAAATTCATAATTTTGTATAAAATCATATCTCTTCATATTAATTTTTCCCTCTTCTATTCATATTTTTTACTTTATTTTTACCTTCCAAACAACCATTCTTTAAGTGTACAGCTTGTTATCTGGGCTTCTTTTAGCAAATTACTTATATCATATAATATTAATCACTTTTGGTACAAACCTATTCAAAGTATCCTTCACAATTCCATCATTATTCTTGATTCTATTA